>JAEQBH010000179.1:0-272763 GCA_016808115.1 Tetrastigma voinierianum | reverse complement strand
CTAAACTTCTGGATCATCCATCACGGTCCCAACTTGCATCAAAGTGGTATCAGAGCTCAAGGATTGATGGTCGATCATGTTTTAAAGAGTATTCGGGTTCCCGGAGACAAGAGTCCTAATCATGGTTCAAGTGGTTCTCAACCCCACGAAAAACGCATCACGATCTTGGAATTCTATGGTCCTACTTCACAAAAGCAGTATGGCTATCAATGATGATCCATATACAAAAGACCTCATGGAAGGTGAAGGTGATGGTGCCTGATTTTAGGAACCTGTGTCAACAAATTCAAGTTCGAGATTACTTGAGGTTGAAGAAGCCTAAAGACAAGCATTCAAGAGAATATGATTACGGAGGAAGGTATGAAGATCGACAATCACATGATGATTACTATGAGAACGGAATAATGATGAAAGTTCCAGATTCAATCCAAAGTTAGATATTCCGGAATTTGAAGGAAGAATGCATGCTGATGACTTCTTGATCGCTTAATACCGCCGAACGTGTCTTTGAATATTATGATCCCGAGAAGCAAAAGGTGAAGTTGGTGAGTTATCAAGATGCTAGTAGAATGCTTCTTTTGTGAAAATTTAAAGAGGCAATACGAGAGATGACAGAAGATTGAAACTGGGGAAAGATGAAGAAAGAACTAAAAGGAAGTATCTTCCTTCCACTTATTTGCCAAGATATTTCCTGTAATTCGTAATTTGGCTGCCAGGACCACCTGTGGAGGAGTATTCAAACCAGTTTGAAAATTTGATGATCAAAGTGAGACTTTGCAGAGGCCGAGGAGCGCCCAGTGTTCTACCTTGCCGGTTCGAGGTTCGAAATTTCAAAACTGCTCAATCAAGTGTCATATAATACTCTTCAAGATGTGATAAAGCTTCTTGCCTTAAAAGTTGAGGCTCTAAACAAGTATGGGGTTTTACTACAACCCGATTAAAGAAGGCGATTTATCAAGAATTCGATCAAGGTCCTAGTAGTGCTAAAAACCAATCTCTTAAACCTCAGCAGCGCGGCAGACAAATACAAAGAAGAGCTCACTTAAGTCAAGGCAAGGCTTTAAATGCCAATGATTGGGCATATAGCTTCTCTCGACGTCCTAACTCGACGAGTGGTTGCCCTAGTTGAAGAATATGGAAGTCGAGGAAGAAGAGTCGAAGAGGTAATTGAATCGACCATGAAGATAAGGATGAAGCATTATGTTCACCATGGACTTCCTTAATTTGTTCAAAGGAGTCTTGGGATGTATACTGCTAGTGAGGAGAATTGGTCATACTTGTAATGTCTTTTCACATAAAGATTCCAAGTATTGTGGTTTGTTTAGTTATTATTGATAGTGGAGCTGAGAATTGTGTTTCCTCGAGATGGTGCAAAGCTTGATTCAAGATGGATCCATCCAAACCCTATAAATCGTGAATGGTTTCAAAGAGGTAGAAAGAGTATCAAGGTAAAGCATAGGTGCCTGTCTCTTTACAATCGAGCACTACCAGACGAGGTATGGTGTGATGTTGTTCAATGGATGTTTGTCACTTGCTACTTGGGAGGCCATGGCAATATGATAGGAAGGCCATTTATATGGTCAAGAACACTTGTTATTCCGCAAGGATGGCCACAAATTAATTTTTACATCATGAAAACTGCAATTGCTCCAGCCAAACCAGCCAGAGCAAAATTCTTGTTGTCAAAACCAGTTTGAGAGAAATCGACCGTTCCGCATGTGACGCCTTTGATCACAATAAGAACCGAAGTAAGGAGATCCTTAAAGAAGTAGAGCCAATTCTCGTAATTTGCTGATGGGGGCACCCCAGGAGATTCCCACATGGGTCGCTCTATGAGAGATATTCAACATCAACACTGCACTGTGCTCCGTTACCTAATAAACCCATTTCTACGACGAGTCCTAAAGAAACATGAAGAGCTACAAGACAAGTTGATGAGTTGCTCAACAAAAGGGCTTATTCGAGAGAGTAAGAGCCCTTGTGCTGGTTCCCGCCTCGCTAGTACCAAAGAAGGATGGATTCGAGGATGTGTGTTGATATAGATGGGCCAACAAGATTAATATTGAATATCGATTTCATTCCAAGACTCGATGATTTATTGATCAACTTTATGGAAGGCCCATCTTTCGAAGATTGATTTGAGGAGGATAACATCAAATTGTATGAGGAAGGGAGATGAATGGAAGACGGCCTTTAAAAACTCGAGATGGACTCTATGAGTGATGGTATTATCGACTTATCCAGCTCCCTAGCACTTTAAGTATAGTTTAAGTAATCATATCCTTAAGCCAAGCATTAGAAATTTGTGGTGGTATACTTTGGATGATATTTTATCTATAGCAAAATTCGATGGAGCACTTCGGGAGCATTTGAGGCAATTGCTCTCTATCCTAAGGAGCAACGATATTTGTCAACTTGAAGAAGTGACTTATGCCATTAATCATATTTCGGGTTATGTGTTACTTTCTTAAAGATGGAATCACAGATGGACCAAGCAAGATAGAGGCGATTACGACTGGCCAACCTCTGTAGCCTCGATCCATGATGTGAGAAGTTTTCATGGGCTAGTCTCTTTATAGAGATTATTCGTGGATTTAGCCTCATAATGGCTCCCCAGACCTACCGCTAAAGGGAGACAAATCATGATCAGCGTTGTCGAAGAAAGCTTCGAGCTGATTAAGAAGATAACCTAAGCCCCATGTTTGGTTTGACCCGATTTCAACAAAGCCCTCAAGTAGAGTGTGATGCATCTCAAGTCGATTGTGCTGTCCTTAGTCAAGAAGGAAGACCCATCGCTTTCTTTAGTGAGAAGTTAATGAAGCAAAAGGAAGTAATTCCACCTATGACAAGGAGTTTATGCTACTCCATAGAGCTTATTTCACGAGTCAACACTGTACTTTACAAGCCATTTGTGCTTCGTATCATGAAGCACTAAAAATTCATCAACCACCGTAAAGACAAGTTGAATCACACATGCGACACATGGGTGGAATTCCCGCACGCATAACTTCTCACAATCAAGCATAAAGCGGGTGTTCATAACTGTTGCGGATGCCTTGAGTAGGAGACATGCCCTATGACTTCCATGCAAGTCCAAGTAGTTGATTCGATGTTGGGAAAGAACTATAACAGGAGGATGTCGATTTTGGTGAAATATGGAAGGGGTATGCACTCGGCTGCCTTTCTGCTGATTTTGTATGACGGACGGTTTTCTTTAAAGAAACACTTATGCATCCCCGCCTTAAGTTCCTTGGAGATTGAGTATTCTAGATGAGTTGCAATGGTGGAACATTAGTGACACTGTGAAGAAAACCTTAGCTCTAGTGAAGGCAAACTTTTCGTCTAAGCTAGAGAAAGACATTGCTAGATTTGTCAAGAAGGTATGGTGGTACGATGGCTAAACTCATGAAACAATGCGACTATAGCCACCACTGCCAATTCCAAATAATATGCCATGGGAGGAGGTAAGCTTTGGATTTTGTTTCAGATTACCTAGGAACACAAAGAAACAAAAGATCTGATTCTCGTGGTCGCTGGATGTGTTTTCAAAGATGGCTCACTTTGTACTCATGCAACAAGCGTGCATTGATGTTTGATGTTGGCCGACTTGTACTAAAGAGATTTTAAAGGCCTACATGGTATCTCTGGCAAGACTATGGTTTCGATCGAGACTCTAAGTTTCTTAGTCACTTTTGGAGAACTCTCAGGAGAAAATCGGGGACTTCTTTACTGCTTAGTACCTCTTATCAACCTCAAATCATGGTCAAACCGGGTTACTAATAAGCTTCGGGAAATTTACAAGGAGCTATGGGGAAAGAACGTGAAACAATGGGATTTGATTCTACCCCTCAAATTGAGTTTGCCTACACAGGTCCACATGCATTTAACCCGTTGGGAAAGCCCATTTGAGGTAGTCTATGGGACTACAACCGATCGGGACTCCATGGAATTGAAGACCCATCCGACTATTCTAACAATTTAGTGAGATGCCGGGTTAGAGCCACAAAGAGATCAAGAAGTTACGAAGGTCTCGCTGAAGATTGAGAAGAAGAATGCCAAATATGTGAACAAGCAATGACGCAAGTATGTTGAGTTTGAGGTCGCTTAATTGGTTTGGGTACATCTTCGTATGATAGGGTTTCACCAGAAAGTTTGGAAAGCTCAAGCCAAGGGTAGATCTTTCAAGATTATGTAGAAAATCGAGAGAATGCCTTACAAGTTGCAAGCCAAGCGATCAATATGAAATTCTCCAATGTTCATCGTTAAGGACTTGAGGGTTTATCACGTGAAGACTGAGGGCAAGTCTTTTTCCCAACATGGGGATTGATGCAGAGCTCTATAAACAATAATCAACATTGAGACCAAATTCTAACTATCAAGAATTGACTGGGAGGTCAAGACAGCATTGAATACATGCGAAACTCCTTTGACTTATTCGGGCCTGAAGGCAAAAAACGTGGTCGACTGGGACAACCCCGACGGAGTCGTTAAAATATATTAATTTTAGAAAGTTTGCTTTATTTATTTTTACTAAGATTTGCTTTCATTTATTTTAGAGTTTGTTTATTTATTTTAGGAAGATTTTGCTTGGTTTATTTTTAGAAAGCTTGCTTTATTTATTTTAGAAAGTTTTTTAGAGTTATTTTCAGAATTTGTGAAAGTTTCTTCCTAGTTAAAGTAGAAGTTGTTTTTTGATTTAGAAAGTATGTGGAGGCCATATATACCCCTTACAATGTAGTCTTTGACACAATCGCTCCAAGTTTAATAATATTTTTATTTCTTACAGTTCTCTCGTTTCTCTTATCTCTGTGGATTCCTCAGACGGTTCCTCGTACTTCATACCTGGGGTGGATTCCTCATAAGGAAGGTCTTGTCCTAGCTTATCAATCAACCCGTCCATAGCTGATTGTGGCGCCTTCACTCCATCATCTATCTTGTGGATCGTTTAACCCTGAAGTAACCACTCTTGTGCAACTCTACTTTCCATCACCATCTCATCTTTCTCTAAACTTTCCATAATCATATTTTCAATCCTCAACCCAAAACTTTCCAAATCTCGTTCCATACTACCAAAAACCTTCCTGCACACTCCTTTCCCTTATATACCATAACCACCTTTCTAACTTTAGAAATCTCCAAAATCTGTCCATAACCTATTTTCAGCCCAGTAAAACCACCAAGAAACCCATATTTCGACTTACCTAAACTTCTGTGATCATCCATCACTAGTCTCCCATCCTCGCATCAAAAACTCCCCAAAGAAACATACACCTTCATAACGACCTCGGTGATTGCACTCGTAGGTGAGTAAAACCCCAGAGAGATTCGAAGATGTGGCACCAAGATCCACCCGCCTGGTAAGAAAAGGGCTCAGGTTAAAACAAGGAGTCTTTTCATTATTCTGCAGCTTGAAACCACTGCAATTTTCTCTCAAGTAGATACACACCCCAAGAAGGGAACGAAGATCAAAGAAGAAACGAAGAAGACGCTTATGGCCTATGAACTCCCTTTCCGGAGAGAGAGGGAAACCTCGTTAGGATATTGAGAACTGCATAAAATTATCCCTTTACAGATATGTAGAGGTGGGGTGGACAGAATTCTAAACTGCTCCTCGACGTGGGTAATATAATTTCCTCAACGAAAGAATTGAATATCCCCGGCTCCACAATGGTGCCTCGCTTGCAAGCGATTTGGCCATAATCCGGAAAATTACTGGGTTAATGAAGGGTCCAAGTAAAGAAACTGTATCCTCTAATCCAAAAATAAATGTCTCCGTATCGGGATGTTGTGCGCCGATGATATGAATGTTACACGTGGTACAAGGGAAAGCAAAGAATGCAGTGATTCCAAGTGTTGTTCCCGATGATCGGCCCGGGGAGTAGCAAAGGTACAACCGTTGTTGCAAGGTTATGTGTCGAGGAGGTAATTATATGGAAAATGAAGTTATGAACCACATATGGAAATACATTTTGAATGCCTAGCCTCCAAAGGAGGAAATAGAGACAAGAATATTTTTAGTGACCCCGTGTCCTGTTTCCACACACTGAATTCTCCGACACCTCCCATCCTGACACGCTCACATAAGTAGAGTTGATGAGCCGGACTTCACGCTCAGGCCAATTTCTAGGAAAGAAGCTTTAAGAAACTCACGAAACTAACCTTGCTAATATGCAGGATCTAGTGTTAGCATACGCCCCAATGGTTAAATTCGCTTCATGGAACATATGATTGAATGCACTTCAAATAAATAGAAGTATGTCATTGTTAAATCCCATGCTCTTGATTTTGTGTGTATTTTGGAAAACTGGGTGCGAAGCTCAATATGGTCAAGATCTTTCACATTTTTTCCGGTTGGAAATTGTTTCACTACGACCATGCTCACTGGTAGAATCGAGGTAATCATGCAAAAAGTTAGCATCGATATCTTTCACTCCATGGACCAAGCAATGCTATGTCACATGCCCATCAAGGACAATCACTGCTTGGGTGTTCCTACGTATATACGCAATAAGTACATTTTTTTTCGATACTAAGAATTTATTTCCAAAGGGCAAAGCCCCCACAAACAATCATACAAGAGGCCAAGACTAATTGAGAAAACTGGAAGATCTTATTGTTAATCTCCCAATATTAGGAGGGACATCACCACAACAAAGACAACAAATGCCAACAGGCAAAACAATCCAACAACAACCCAAATTCACACCCCGCAAAGGAAGACAAACTAACACCTGTGCCCATACGGTGCCAAAATACATGCAAACCAACCATTACCGCCCACACCCCGGCAGAAGGATTAACTTAAACCCCGCCTCATTACCCGGCAAAGGCAACCAAGGCTACTCCAAAGAGAAAACCCACAATCAGTGGTACTGCACCAACCAACCAAAGGAACCACCTGCTGCACAACCCCACAACTGGCAAAGCAACCTGAAGGCGGCATAGTGACTCACTAGAAAGCAAAACCGATGGTGTTTTAGTCATCTACACGTCCGTGAGTCTCGAACATGAATGAATCACGCTGATACTCTAGACTTCTAAAATTAACTAACCACCAATGAAGACCATTCCTAAAATGGATAATGTTGACAAATTTGCTCACGATCACAACTTCCATCCAAAGAAAAACCAACACCAGAGAAAACCCAAACCCGCCAATAAATTCACCTTAACCTCTATATTCGCCAAGATCTTGACCCAGATCGAGATCAGACGATATATCCAAGAATTGACCCCACAAAGAACAAAAGTCCGAAGACACTTTCGACCACCCATTTTCCTGCCATTGCTCGAACGCTTCGCCATCCTCGTGAGGCTTCACCGAGTCAGCGCTCCGTGAAACCCGACACCTAATGAACTTCCACCAAACATCCGATAACTGGGATCACCTAGCCGATAGCAAGACAAATCCCGCCGCCGTCGGTCTACGGGCCGGAACTGGGAGTGCATAATAAGCCCGGACCTGGCCATTTGGGTAACGACCCGCAAGACGTCCCAAATTGATCCGAACCCGAATCGCACTAAAGATCCCTCATCTGGGGCTTGCCTGGCCTGAGCGAAGACCAAAACCGACCTATGATTCGGTGGAACACGAGATCCTGCAAAGATATTGTACCCCACCTGTGAACCGAATCAGCCCAGAGCAAAGCTACCAGCCAGAATGCCCAAGAAACCTAATACCCATTTCCCTTTTCCGCCTATTATCAACTGGATATCTTAGCCTTAGACCTTAGTCACGGATGCTCCAAACGTTGTCGCCTAGCAAGAACATCTGAGTTCACGTCATCGGAGACCACCCATGTGGCGTGTCGAAGTCATCTCTACATAGATCCGAACATGATGTTCCAAACCTAATAACTCCAATCTCACGGCAACTACGACACCCAGCAGATCCGGCCATCACCGCTGCATTCGAAACCCGGATGGCGCTCTTCTCAAGAACAACTGTTTCCCAGAAGGGAAAACTAAATCACATGTTCACAACTTAATCGAAACCACAAGATGGTTAATGGATGAGTCCCATCTCTAGAGAGAGACTAGAAACCCCTTCTCCCATCCTAAGGGAGGTCTCGAAGCCTGACAACTACATCGGAGCAGCGGCGCAGGAGTCACCTTCATTGGTGTGGGTCCCGTGGTCACAAAAACTATGGGTGGTATCAGATTTCAACACCACCAGTTCATCAGCGAGAAAATCAGGGTAAATCAAGTGGGCTATGAATGAGTTTCATGAGTGTTTGTTCAATCTGAATTGGCGATATTCCTTTTTCGGGGGTCCTATATTTACGTGGGATGAAACCATGGAGGGGGTAAACTTCATAATGAAGTCGAATCGATGTTCCAAACAATATTGTATGGATATGTTTCCAATATTAATGATGTCCACTCTTCCCGGATAATCCGACTTATCATTCTCCTCGCCATGCCTTAATGTTAGCCTGTACCGAGCGTAGGAAAAATATCCCTTTCAAAATTTTCAACTGGCCGACCACCCCGCTTCCTCGGGGATAGTGGCGAAGCTTGGGATAGAGGGTCGCATGGGACTCCTAAGGGGCCAAAGTTATCTCAAAACTGAAAAGTGAAGGCTTCCTAAGATGTTCAATTTTCACTATTCGTAAGTCATGAGAACGTGTCGAGATGCCAGAGGCATTTTAAAAAGGCCCTAACTGTTGTAATCGAACAATCCTTCGATACTATGCTAATGGATAATGAGGGAGGGAAGTGTTTGAAGATATACCATGATCTTGCCTCTCGCGAGAGGATTCTAAAGCAAAGTCTAGGAGTTCAACGGCTCAAGCTCGTGACCGTAGCTCTTCCACAAATCAATCGTTACCTCAAATGCTCCTTGAGTATGATTAAAGTCATAACTCCTGGGAATATCGCAGACTGTTGATTAGTCACATAAAGGAGGAAGTAGCTACTATTTAAAAATATATATTATGTTGATGGTACAATCTGGGGAAGACCAAGAGTATTTGAATAACGCCGATGGTTCTAGCTTGGACGCCTACAAAGATCTCGGACATTTTAAATGGTGAAATTTCTCATGAGGAGATAAAGAAGGCCTTCTTCTCTATCGATGATTACAAAGCCCCTGCCCCGACTTCCGCTTATCTTCTCATTTTTTTCAAGGCAAAGATATATACTGCAGGTGATGTGACTGGACGCAAAGGTTATCATTCTTCAAATCCGTACCATCAGAGACACCAGACCATAATTGCTTTAGCGCCAAAGGTCCCAATCCCGAAGTCTATGAACGACATAAGACCAATATCCTACTAAATACGCTTATAAGTGCATATCAAGATTATTGTCATGGTGTTTAAACAATGCATTCCTGAGATTATAAGCCCTGCGCAGTCAGCTTTTGTGCAAGGTCGAAGTATAGCAGATAATATCCTTATTACCCAAGAGCTTATGATCAAAACTATCATCGTGACAAAGGCCCTCCTAGGTGTGCTCTAAAAGTTGACATTAAAAAGGCCTTTCACACACCACTATCAGATTTCAGTAGTTATCCAAAGATGTGGGTACCTTACGTTTCTTTTGAAATGTATTAAGGCTTGTATCACTACCCCAACCTTCTCTGTTTCAGTAAATGGTGAGCTTGCTGGGTTTTTTGCTAGCCAACATGGGTTGAGACAAAGGGACCCCTTATCGCCTTTATTATTCATCATTGCTATGGAGCCCTTTTCTAGATCCATGTCAGTCGTCGCTCAGAACAGATTTTCGCTTCATCCTAAATGTAAGGGATATCAACTAACACACCTATGCTTTTTTTGAGATATTTAAGAATTTATTACCAAGCTTCAACCAAAGAATACAAGGAACCGAGGCCCGGAGCCACAACCAGGCAAAGAAAAATCTGACATGCTTATAAATATAGGAACAGTAAATAACTCAAACACCACAAAACCACCAAAAAAACACAAGCCTGGCACTAAATAAAAGAAATAACACAGAGATCGCTTCACACCTAAGGTACATGGCCTAACAACCACAAATCATACAGCCAACCTGTACCAGAGATAAAATACTGAGGGAAGACCATCTTCACACATCGATCTGCTTTCATAGGATTCATCAACAACCTTCAAGACTGTAAACAGCGGAAGTCTAACATCATCACATATGAGGTTAAAATAGTATCACTGGAGCATAGTTGTTCTTCGAATCCTACTATTCGATGACCGCGGTAAATAGTAGCCTTTGCGGATAGAGCAAAAGGACTTCTTCATATACTACCTATAAGAATTGCTTCTCCCAATTTTCTAAGACTCTAGGAGTAAGCCCACACAACCTAAAAATCCTCAATCAACATCGGGCCGTGAATTGCAAACGAAGAATAAGTGGTTCCCTGCCTTCAACATCAAGACGACAAAATACACAAGACATAAAGTCAGAGACCCACTGGTAGTTTATCTCGTAACCAACTATTCACAGCCTACCAAACAATGAAAGCATGCCTCCGATGGCTCAAACCAAATCAATAGTGCCAATTAACAACCCAAGATTCACGCCTAATGTGGTTCCAGCTAACTGCGGAAAACCCTGGCGGTCCTGAGTCCAAGAGATAATATCCCTCTCTAAGTAGATCAACATATGATAATTGCCAACTGCTTCGAGAGCAATAAGGTCACCCGAATTACGAGTAGGCCAATTCCACTCTAATCAATAACTTCAACACTGAGACACAATGAATTGCGCAGTCATACAAAACACACCTATGCTTCATGGATGATATTTTTCTTTTTGCTTATGGGACGATATCCGTCAAAGTTATATTGATTGGCCAATGATTTGAGGGTTGCTCCGGTCATAAACAAACTTAAAAGCGCCATTTTCATTGCCTGTGGTAAAAATGCAGAAGTCAAATCAGATTAATGAACATCACCGCTTCATTGGGGAGGTTTTTATGATATATAAGGCCGTCCTAATCAATGATTGCCTCACTCTCTCTGAAAATAATTTAATTCAATCTTGGACAAGGTGGCTTATTTATGCGGGAAGATTGCAACTAATTGGCTCAAGTTAAGAAAATCTTAATCAGACAGCAAGATGTTCATTATCCCAAAATACACCATATTTCTAAAAATTGGAGCAATTCTTCCGCCAGCTTTCTACATGAAACCTTGGAAATTCTCGTCGAGCTAAGGTCATATGGAGTCTCTGTAGCCTCCTCAAGGAGGAGGGTGGGTTGGGTCTCAAGGCTGATCAAAGACTCGAATGATACTAATGTTATGAAACATTTGGAATCAAGCGAGCAGAAGGACCCTTATGGTCATGGGCGTTGAGGTTGTATTTGAGACGCGAGGAGTCTTTGGTGTGCCAAAACTCCTTCGATTTGCTCGTGGAGTTGGCGTGAAAATTTACAACCTAAAGATAAGATCGCACCCTTCATTAAACAATGTGGTTTATAACCCAGAAGGACATTCTTATGGCATGATTCCTAGAATTGCCGTCCCTCTCCTCCCTTCACTCATGGAGAACTTAATTGTATATGATTCAGCTATTGAGAATAACGCACTTGTAGCCAGGTTATTAAACGTTAGAATCGCTCATTGCACTCACTGACCTTATCGATATCAAGATACTTGTGTCAATTATCATATCGATGTTCTAGAGAGGATATTGCTCGACACTCGTCTCTTCCGGGTTTTCTACGCTTATTCTCGCTAACTATTTTAGATCGAAATGCTCTAGAGGTCTGGCCGGCATTATACGATATGGTTTCCCCAAACTATCAGGAGACATGCATTTATTGTTTGGTTGACCATTTAGGACAGATTAGTTACGCAAGACAAACTTCTCAAATGGGGACTGACCAACTCTAATTCATGTGTTTTTGCCACTAATGTCAAGACAGAATCATTTGTTTTCGGTGAGCCATTTCACCGGGCCGTATTTGGTTGAATTTTAAGGTTATGTGGGAATCTGCACGCCGCTTAATCGGGAGAATGAATTCTTATGGGTACTGCTACTAAAGGAAATCCTTTGTTCTCTATTACCAAGAGGATTGCTGGGCGCTACTAATATCACTTATGGAGACAACTAATAGTAGAATCTATGAGAACATCTATTCTCCTGCTGATGCTATTTTTCATCTCATTTGTAATGATGTTAGGTTGAGAATCTCAAGTTTCCAGAAGGTGGTGGACATTCCAGTGAATAGACCTATGTGTGAGAGATGGTCCTTCCTTCTTATCCTTGGCCTTAGTGTTTCACTTGGTTGATGGTTTCAAGGCCGTGGTTGGTCTGTGTCCCTATCGGGTCTAGCTGCCTCTTTGCCCTGCCAGGGTCAGCTTTGGGGTGGTGTCTCTTCCTGGGATGGGAAGTGTTTATTTGCTTATTGCGTCTCCTGTTGTTATTGTCAGTTTCAGGTCGCTGCCTTCTCCTAGTTTTGGGAGTGTTCCGTCTCGTTTTTCTCTTCGGGCCTCACCTCGTGTATTCTTTGGTTGTGGGGCTTACTCTGGAAATAAATGCCTATTTATCCAAAAAAACTTTGGGTGCCAAAATGCTTGATTTGAGTATGAGATATGTATGCTAATGGATATTGATTTTGCTAATGTATGGCATAAAAGGATAAGACAACATTTGAAAATTCTATATGCATGATGGTTACTTTTTTTTTTTTTTGATGACCTAGGGTGATGTGGGATGGTTAATGTGGTTCAAAATGTTGTGTGTACCAAATTGTTCAATGCGTAAATTGTTAGCGCCAAGCACATGGTGGGGGCTGATGGGAGACTTTTGGTGTTAGGAAACTTAGGAGATCTTGCATGAGCATTTGTTTCAGCCTAAGATGAAAAAGATGTCATTCGTGATTTGTGGTGATGCACTACATGTAGAAAGGCCAAATATAAGGTTATGCCACATGGGTTTGTTTTGGGTGTGATATATCAACGGATCTCATTGGGTCACATGACAAAAAGGTAGAGATCTTATTTTTGTGGTTGTGGATAGATTTAGTAAGATGGCACATTTCATTCCATGCCATAAAACAGATGATGCCACATACATAGCTGATTTGTTTTTCCAAGAAATAGTGCGACTTCATGGTGTGCCTAGAAGTATTGTGTTAGATAGGGATGTTAAGTTCCTTAGCTACTTTTGGAAAGTTTTATGGGGCAAGTTGGGCACTAAACTTCTGTTTTCCCAACAAAACCCTAGAATATAACCAAAGTCCTATAGAAATACAACTAAGGCTTCAAAGATCATGTTTACATACCTTAGTGAACTTTTTCCACCAAAAACCAAGCTTTCCTTCAAGCCTTTTCTCCTCCTTCTCTAGCTTCTCTGTAATCCCCTCTCACTACCTAAAATCTATAATTTTCCACTTCCTAGCAAGAAGTTGGTCTAGCATCCAAAACCAAGAGAATTGTTTAGTTTGGCACATGGCAAGCTCTTTCCCATGCACTTCAAGTTATGTCAGAGTTCTATCTGCATATATGAGGTGTCATGCCTCATGCCACATAGCTCACAAGGATATTTCTCAGACTTAGTCCCTCTCCAATCAACAAGCTCTTCAGTGGTCCTTCAAGACATAATTAATTTCAAACCTAATAAACAACTAAATTTACCTAATTGTACAATCACTCCACATGCCATAAATGCAATCTAACACACTTTGGGTTAATCCTCTAATTAAACCAACCATTAAGATCGCTAATCTTAATCACTTACATCATGTGGCATAAGTTGCATTTGCTCCCCAAAATCCTCGTCAATATAACAAAAAACATAAGTATTAATATACTGGGCTTGTTACATTCTCCTCTCATACAGAATTTTCACCCTAAATTAAAACCGCATCACCCGTGGAAGAGCCCTCCGGTTACTTCTTCTTTACATTTGCTTCTAGCTCCCATGGAGCTTCCTCCACTCCATGGTGTCCCCATAACACTTGCACTAGGGGAATAACTTTGTTCCGCAACACTGCTTCGCATCTAGAATTTCTCGCCAGCTTCATATTTCATATTTTCGCAAATTCAAATTTTGCCAATCTTATATAAAGCAAACATCCGCTCATACTGAAGAACAACGAAAGTGGAATACATCATATCACAAACAACTACTGAATGTCGAAATGGTAAGCTACCTCTCCAACTCTTGGAGAATCTCAAACGACCAATGTACTCAGGCCACTCTTTTTACAAAATCTTAAATACTCCTCGCGAGGCGACACTCAAAACACATGGTCCCCAACCTAAACTCTATGGCCCCTCTGCGGTCAAGATAACTTTCGTCGTTTCAGGTCGCCAAGAGCCTATCATGATCAATTTATCTTCTCACAAGCTTCCCGCACCAAACTGACCAATCAAAGTATTCTCCCGATTCAAGCAAATTTGACATAGCGATCTACACGCCTTCCATAAAGAGCTTCATACGGAAGATCCCACAGACCGGAAATCATTATTATACGCAAACTCAATCGTAGGCAAATGTTCCAACCAACTCCCCTCGGTCTAACACACAGCGTTCTAAGCATATCTTCTAAAATCAATCACTTTCGATCGCTCGTCACCCGAGGGTGAAATGTTTCAGGTCTCAATCTCAACCCGCTTCCAGCTTTCAAAGATTGCCGTAATTAACAACCCAATGGAAAACCCGCCTCAAGGGGAGAGAGCAATCGTGGCGCGTACCATGAAGAGGTCTAGTATGGGCCCTAGTCAGCCAACGACGAGATCGAATGCCTCTGCCAGGCATTGATGACGCCGAAGACAAACTTTGTATGGGACCTAGGTCAAGGGTCACCACATGGTCGCCTTCCAAAACCGAGGTGCTTTCGTTCCTAAAACTGCCTCCCACACCTTAAGCACCCAAGATGGAGTAAGGTCTTGTGTCAGCGGAGCTGCTCATCCCGGCAAGGCCAGAAGCCTCAGACGGCACGGGTATCTTCATCGGCCCGATCGGCGATTCACTGGCTGAACTGAAAAGAAGCCCGGATCTCACAGGGGAAGGGTACTACTGTGGTGGTACGGCCAAGACGAGCGGGGTTCCTGCCGGTGGAGTGGGGTCTCCCAAGATCTACCTCCCAAGATGGGACCTTCGGGCCTGTTCCCAAAAGGGAACCACGTCAACCGCACACTTGAGGTTCTCCCCAAACCGAACACAAAAGGAGCGGTCAGATCTAAGGCTGAGCTCATCTGGTGGGGACTCGCAAATGCCCCATGTATGCATCAAGGTTCTCAGCCGGGGTTGGCCATCATCTGAGTGACGCAAACACCACGTACGGAATGAAGCTTACCGCTTTCCACAGCCCAGATCCGTATGGACAAGCTTCATGAGTTTGGGATTCAAAGATTCCAGCTCGCATCCAATGCCGCTGGACTCATCGGAAAGGCATTAACGCCAACCGCGCCGCTGGGTTCAAGATTGAGTGAACGGCAAAGCGAAGATTCAAGGTTGGTCAAATTTGACTAACTTAGATCAATGGCGTCGCCTTCGGCCAACCCATTTCGTGCCACTCGATATCTTCCAAGTTCTCTCGTCATGGCAATTTATAAGTGCGTGACGGCAGCATGCGAGAAGCGGGGTCTGCCCGCGAAAATGTGGGTATGTTCAATGTAGCACTGTTTTTCCGGCTGCCATTAATATGGATGATGATCCTCCAAGAAAGTCTTAAATGCTTGTATCTATGCCTCAGGAGCAGGAGTCCGTCATAGCTCTACGAAATGCATTATGCCGGTTGCAGCGAGCGCAAGCCTCCCGTTGAGGTCAGTGAATGAGGGCACGACTTGTAGAGCGTATAGCTTTGGGCAATTTCGACAAGCGACTGCTCCCGGTGGTGCGATTTCCGGTTACCGCATTTCAAAAAGAGGCAGATGCCAAAATATCAACCGAGAATGGCTTATTCTTCGATTCAGGACCCGAGGCTGGATCACTATGGATACCGACCATGGCATTTGTGCGGGTGGAGACTGCCTCATATTACGCATGGAAGCCTGGAATGGACATGCTCAACGTCCAATTATCATCTATACCACTCAATGTTCTATAACATTCCTCCGGAATACTGACGAGCACGTGTTCTGGGGCACATCATAGAAGCACCGTTGGGATCCCGCTTACACCTGATCCTCTCACCTAAAACCAAACAAAACTCTCTTTTGCTAGAATTCCAGATGTGAGGTCAGTCGACGAAGTTCCCAACCTGCTCCCGACAGTGGGTAATGGCAGTTATTCTACCATAAGGATCGAATATCCCTGGGCTCCTCAATGTTGTTCTGAATGCAAGCTATTTGGTCATAACCTGTTAAATTGTCAAGCTAAGAAGAGACCGAGTAGTGGCATGATTTCCACAATCTCGGGAACAAGATAAGCATGAGGCGAAATGGGAAGGAATTGACGTACATGTGACTGGATTGAAGATAGCAAAATTGGAACTGAGGCAATGACCTAAAAGTCCACTATTTCCCGCAGTCCATTTCCTCCTCGGTGAACGCGATTTAAAGAAGCCTCGGGTTTCGCTCGGACGTAGTGGACAAGAGCGCGCCATCGAGGCTCGACGCCCTCGCTTTCACATGGCAACACCTTTTGCTTGTTCAAACAAGCAGCCGAGGTAGGATCCTAATGAGGAAGAGGGTTCGCTACCCGCCCCTACTGCAAACACTGATTTTTCAGATACTTTCCCATTATCGACACTTTCAGCACATAAAAAGGGTTGATGAGTTTGGGATTCAAGGCTCGTGCTCACTCAAGGAAATAGCTCAAGAAATCGAAGAAACGGAGTCCACACCCGGCAGGATCCGTGTGATAGGGGGGACTCACACCTCTCCAATGGCAAGTTCGCCTCTCGAACATATGGGGCTTGAACGACTCTCAAGAAGAGAAGTGCGTTTCTTTGTAAGGTTCCATGCTCTTGATTTTATTTGTCTCTTGGAAACTCTGGGAAGTAGGGCCTAACAGTGACGTAATTTTTAGCTCACTTTTCCCACGTGAGGCTTTTCCATAACTATGAGCATGCTCACCTTGGTAGAACTGATTTGTGGAACCTCCAAAGGTCAAGATTGATATTATTCACCCACGCGACGGCTATGCTTTCGCACATTACCGCTACGAAAGCAACATTCCTCCGGTTATCTAAGAAGGTACGCCTTCAAACAACTACATAATAAGAGTGCTCGCGCCATCTCTTATGGTAAGAGCCCTGGTCGCCAAAACTCCTCGATGATTATGGCCATTTCAATACTTCCACCCAGACAGCGCTGAAAGGTCCTAAGCAACATCTGAATGACACTACCATGAATGACTTCACGAAAGTGCCCGTTTCTCCTCGGGAGCTTATGATGTTCCTTTCTGGGCCTTATTCACTTGATGAACCGCCAGCGTGTTAATCTCATAGCTAGGAAATTGCACGATGCCTTCAAAATGAGTGCGCTCGATTTATCTCAATGCATTCACGTAAGTTCTCCCCTCGATTATCTGGATTACCGCTCGTTACCACCGGCGAGAAAATCCGGCCCGGCTCAGAAACTAATCCCTTCAAATTTTTTTTAATTCGGCCATCATCCCACTTCACTGGGCTTCTGTGAAGGAAGCGCGTGGAGTTATGAAGTCTTCTAGACTTATGTTCAGATCGTCCCGCAGTCGAAGAGTGCAATGCTGTTCCTAAAAAGCCTTCAACTTTCGATCTTTTAGTGGTTTGCATGAGCGAAGTTGTGGCGCGACGTGCATTCCTGCCAGCCCACCACTGCGGCTTAATGGGCCCTCTAATCCCATGTCGGGGAAAATGAGAGGATTTGGTTAAAGAATTATCATGACTTAGCCGCGTTGGTTTAGGAGGGTTCAAGCAAAATCTAGAGTTCAATGGCTTAAACCGGATCGTACTCCACTAGCTCCACAAGGCCGCTGCCTGTAATGCCAGAGTGCTTTAAAGGTTATTACTACGGCGAATGGTCAGTAAATCGAAGACCCGGCTGCCATCAGTGTGAAGCCAAGTAGACACTTCCAAGGTATTTATGTTCGTTGATCCTCCGCTAACCACCAGTATTTAAACAACTTCGATGGTTTCAGATGGTCACCTCAAAGATATGGAAACATCGACAAACAATTTCACAGAGATTGGGCGAGGCCATTTTTTTCCATTGATGATTCCAAGGCTCCCGCCCCGATGGTTTTTTCTCTCACGCTTTTTTCAAGGCGTCAGTACTGGCTGGAAGTGATGTTTGCAAGAATTGTGAATTCCTTTTGAATCGAAGCATGCTTCATGATTAATTGTACAATGATAGCTTCGTGCCTAAGGTTCCCAACTCGTTCCATGCACGATTACTGTGCCCATTTCTTGTCGCAACACCATCTATAAGTGCATCTCAAGATCATTGTCGCGAGGAGTTAAACAGTTGTATCCCGTGATATTATCACCGTTAGCTCGTTTTTGTACAAGGCCTGGGAGCATCACGACAATGTCCTTATCACCCAAGACCCATTAAACTACCACGAGAAGTTATCCTCCCAAAAGGCGAAGGTTGACATCATGAATGCATACTACGCTATAGGTGGGATCAGATTCGGCGGAGCTCCTCTCCCGTACGGGTACCCTTCTCACCTTTGAAATGTATTATGGTACGCATCACTACCCCGGTCCTATTTCTGAATGAAGAGCTTATGTTTTTGGTTAGCAAGCGTGATAAGGCAAAGGGGGACCCATTATCACCTTTATTCATCCTCTAATGGAGGCCTTTTCCCGCATCCTTAGTCGTGGGCAAACCAACAGGCAAGTGGCTCGCTTCACCCTGTATGTATGAAAACAACTTAACTCTACTTATGTTTTTTTTGATAATTAAGAATTTATTATCAGCACTACTTCAGATTAGAAAGAATGAGTTAAAGGGAAGAGGCCCTATGTCATGAAAGGGCAAAGAGGTGGCCCGACAGCACCTCCTCTTGAGTGGGGGTCATAGGGAACAGTACGCCCCGAACAACACGAAGTGCCGTCAACAAACAAGCCCGCCAATCCGGCAAAAGAAACAATCCGAAACATGGTCCTCGGCAGGTGCAACATGGTCTTCAACACCACAGTTCGCAGCCAACCTGGCTTGGCGAGGTTGCACATACCGGGGGAAGCGACACTTCTCACACGAGGTCCGCTTGGCAGACTATCAACAACCTTCGACACAGAATACGGTTTCACTATCAGTCGGCGCTAAAATACTGGAGACAGTTGCCTCCTATTTATCTCTGTCAAAAGCAGGTAGAAGATGCTTCACGGTGTGTCTTCCTTGTAATATATTTGAAAGATTTTCTCGATGCATACTTTCACCATACAGTTTCACTAATACCTCTGAATATAGACCTCAATATTTATTCTTTCCCCGTTAAATACAGTTTGTGAATGGCACCTAAGAATGGGAGGTTCCTTCTCACATAGCACACAGTCGGTCGCCATTGCACTCACTGGCAGTTTTCTCCGGTACCTCAACCCAGCTTCTCGGTCGGCAATGGCAGCGTCCCGAGCCGGTCGGGGAATCAGCAACGGTCATGCCACCAATGAACACTTCGTTCGGCCAGCCTTCAGCGTAGCCTACGCTGAAAACCCTGTAGACTGGGATCAAGAAATAGTGACTTTCTTCGTATAGTCGATAGAGCGGTATCAGCACAACCTGCTCTATATTATAGAACCTCGGCAGGCCAAGCCTGCCCCCCTCACCCACTACTGAAAGATACAATGTACTGGCGGAGTCATATACATCTCGCTCTCCATACAGGAAGGAGCAGGCCCACCTGCCCCGTAAAATCATGCCAACAGCAGTCGTCGGTCACCCACCTTGTGCTTTGCGAGGGCCCCGATCCTCTCTAAGTCATGATTTTCCGCCAACCCATGAACAACTCGTAGTGACCTTTATGCTCCAAAGACCGCATAAAAACTCACTTATGTTATGCATCCCAATCGCTAATTCTGGGCTTCAAGTGAACAAACAGAAAAGTGCCATTTTCCTAGCCTGAGTCTCCATGAAGTTGCAGTATGACTGTTGAGCTCACGTGTCTGCCCGTGCAAGTTTCCCAGAGATATCTGGGGAGTCACTTCTTTGATTTCTACAAGGCTCACCATTTGTGATCAGATGCCTTTATCCAAAGAATTACTACTGCATCCGCCTCGACTACAACTCATCATCTTGTTTGTGTTATACTGATCGGCTTTCGGCCTATACAAGATACAATTGTACTGAAAATTGCTTATTATTCCAAGCATACTATATTCAAGATCGGGAAAGACAGTAGCTTCTGTGATGGAAATTCCGGGGAGCGCTGGTCGTAAGCAGCACCTGGGAGCTCGTGGTGTCTCACAAAGGAGGAGGCGTTTGGCCCGTGACGTGTTAAAGACCCAATATTCAAATGTTAGAAGCATATCTCGAACTGGTTTCTACAAGAAGGACTCCTATGGTAGCGTGGCTCTGGAGGTTTTATCTCATATAGGAGTTCGAACTAAAGGTCCCCACGAAGCTGTTCATGGAGTTGGCTAAAATCCTTCAACTTAGAGAGAGTGACTTTAATTTACAAAGCACAAGGTGGGGTGACTCGCCACACCTTCTTATGGCATGATTCTGAACCCGCTGTATCCCTCTCCTTCCCTATTATGGTGAGCTGATCCTCATGACTCTCGCACCATTGTAATGCCTTGAGTAGTCGGTTATTGATGTGGGGTGGAACTGCCTATCGCTAATCTCGCTGGGGACCCATTACTATCAAGAACACTTGTGCCAATTACCATATCGATGGCGTTCTGTGGAGAGGATACTATTTCTTGGTCCCCGACTTTCCTGTGGTTTTCATCAGAAGCCTCTTGGAACCACTTTAGCCAAAGAAGCCGCTTGTTAATTGGCACTATTCGATCCGTTCCCCTGCCATCGAGGCTGCTTTCATTGTCCAGTTGGTCGCTCGTAATTGTATTGCTACCCAAGAGAAGCTTCATGGGGTCTCATCAATTCTATATCTGTGTATTTGTCGCATAATGTCAAGACAGAACCATTCATTCTTCACACATTTCCACAAACCGGCATTGCGCAGGATCTCATGGCTGTGTGTCTCTCTAGAACTCCGAGGTATTGGGAGAACGAACTATTATGGGTAATTGCCATCAAGGGAAAGTCCTTCAGCTCTATTACAAGGAAGATTGCATGGGGCGCTACTATATACCACTTATGGGGTCATCGGAATAGAAGAATTCAAGAGAACAACTATGCTCCAAATTGGTCACTATTTTTCTCCTCATTTCAGATGATGTTAGACTGCATTTCTGTATTCGTAAGGTTGTTGATAGTCCCGCAAAACGCATCAATGAGAGATGGTCCTTCCCCATTAATATTTCATTCATGGTAGGTCAAGCATTTGACGTGATTGTCGCCCGCCGTCACTCAGTCATCGTGGTTCTGCGGTTTCTTTTCACCGACGTGGGCTTGCTTTTTGTCGGGGCTTTGTGTTGTTCTGGGCCATCGTCTATATTTAAGGTGGGAGGTGGCCAGTCCGCTTTTTCTACTGCTCATGGCCTCTAGCCTCTTTCGCTTTGTATTCTTTCGTCAAGGCCAGCCTTTGGTAATAAATTCTTAATTATCCAAAAAAAGACGCTTAATCTGACGTAAACCTCGAGTCCCTATCCGACTACAATGGACATGCAACCACACCTCCCTCACATAATCAAGGTTCAGCAAGAACAGAAATAATGGTCCTTATTGCTAAGAATGTGGGATGAATAACCCAGATACAACCACCACCTCATCTTCTTACCCCGGTGGAGCCTTGGGCAAACCAACACGGTCCATCGTCACATTTAGATCCCATTTCCATCTCACGACCGTAATCTGGCCGGCAATGAAATCGGTCTCTAAAGGCTCAACTTTCACTACTGGGCATCGTCACACAATCGAGACGAAACTCGCTACGTCTCTCTTCATCCCATGCCACCAAAATTGGCGCCTCAAGTCGGGTACATCTTTAACACCAGATACCATGACCGAGAGTGATGAGCTTCCTCATCACTCTCCTCTCTCAACTGCATCATCCCAAGACAAACAACTGGCATGAAATAGATTCCTCCACTTGCGAGCCAGGTGCCTCAAGCTTCTTAATATCACTCCTCCGAGCCTGATGACTCTGTAGTAAATTGTTACTGAGCTACCAACTTATGTAATATGCCTTAGGCTCATCCCCATCAAAGCACCTGTGAACTCGCTTTATGTAATCACATCTTCCATTCATAAACCATCAAACCCAAAAGGATGCTCCTGATTTTCTACTGCGGCATCACACTCACATTTGCTTACCCTGATGGTATTGCAAAGAAAAGCTCAAAGCCTCAAGTGTCTCCATCCACCTTCTCTACCTGGCATCCAACCACCATACAAGCAGTGTCACATAACTTTAGTGGCAACACTACTACACAGTTTCCTGCAAATCATGCGTGGGGTAATCTTCTCTACGTTTCTTCAATCGCTCAGGAGGCATGTGCAACCAATTCTACCTTTGCACCCAGTACACACCCCAATCCAACCCTTGAGGCATCACGTAAAAACCGCACTTTTTCCCCACTCACCTGAGCACCCCAACACCTGCCGCATTGTCAATCTCTTTTTCGCCTCCCGGAAAGACTCACACTATTCATTCCGGGCCAAAGCTCAATTTTCACAGTGTCGGCCTTAGTCACTGGACATGCAATCCCAGAGAGTTCTCAATAAATCTAATGGTAATTACTACCTCAATCCAACAAAGCTGCCAGATCTCAAAGACACACTCTCGGGCTCAAGCCCCACTCACTCATGGCCTCAACCTTACCTGACCACCGAAATACCTTCCTTTCACACCATGTGACTTTAGGAACCCGGGTTTCTTGTAACAAGAAATCACACTTTCTAGTTTGGCATACAACTCCGATTCTCGCACTAGCGCCAACCCAAACGCCGCCTCATGTTCGCCGACCCTAATATATCAAGACGCGTCGCTCACAAACACTACCACAAACCGATCCGTGATATCTTTAACATATATCCTATTCATCATATCCATAAAGGCAAATGAGCATTAGTCAATCCTAAAGTACACAACAAACTCGAAGTGTCTCATACCTCGTACAAAGCAACACGGATATCTTGAGTCCTGCATCTCAACCGATGATACCATCTTAGATCAATCTCGACAAGTAACAAACCCCGTTCAACCCGATCAAACAAATCCTCAATCCGAGGAAGTGGTACTTGTTCTTTACTGCTACTCTATTTAACTTCCTAATCCACAATACAACTAGTGACTGGGCTTCCTTTCTTTTTCATGAACAATACCGAGCACCCCTGCTGCGAGGTACTCTGGTCGATGAACCCCTACCGCACTCTTGCAACAGAGGTTCAACTCCTTAAGGTCAACCTGGAGCCATCCCGAACGGAGCTATTGAAATAGGACGGCAGGATACAAATCGATGGAGAATTAATCTCTATGGGGAGGTCATCCCGGCACTCATCGCAAATACATGAGCAAAGTGACACTGGTTGATACTAATCCACTTCTACCTTCCTTTACTCTCCCGCACAAGAAAACAAGCGCTCGTCCCCCATTCTTTCAACCACTTTTTTCCCATCTCTATCAACATCGAGTTTGACCCTTCACCCCCTTGTATCCAAATAGCTTCGACACGTGACCCACAACCAACTGGAAGGTCACCTTCTTCGAAAAACAAGCCTCAGACCTGTGATGATGGGCTAAACCAATCCATTTCAATAATCATGTCAAACACGCTTATACGTAGGAGTACTAAGTCAATCACGACTCGCATCCCCAACATTCAACACACACAACCATTGCATTCTAATTTAAGCCCATCATGCCACCCATGTGTTCTAACAAACAAAGGACAAGAGAGTGGTAAATCTCTAAGTCCAAATGGAAGCAAAAGAAGGTATATAAATGAACGGGATGCACGCTAATCAAAACAACACATGTGCCCAAGTACTATAACACAAAACCATACCTTCCACTAGCAATAGGCTCTTGATCCCGAGTCAAGCCAGCCAAGACTCGCTCCGAGACCCCTCGTCTCAAGTAGATGCGCCTTCCCTTCTCTGAATCTCCTTCGAGGCCGTCCCTCCCCGATCACGGAGGGTTCACTAGTCTAAACCCGGCCTCTTAAGGAGGCCTTGTTCGATGTCAGAATCTCAGTGCACCACTCTCCTCAAGGTCCTGCAAGCCGCACCACACTCATAACACGTACGGGGCCCCATGTCCCCAACTGTGCCCCCACTGGCTTGTCCCTACGAATGGGAAACCCGCCGTGACCACGTCCATCTGGGCTTAGCCCCTCTTATCCCTTGATCCGTCAACAAACCCGAATTCTTTTTCTTCCTTCTATACCAAGTCGCTTCCTCTAAATAATCAAGGTCAGCCACCACCTCACAATCGTAGGTGCGGCGAAAGGAGCCACTGAGCCCGAATGTTCAAATTTCAAAACCCTCTTTGAAATCAGCTCGGCCTTCATCTCAAGCCATGGCTACCACATGTTGTGCATACCTCGACAACAAAGTAAATCGAGGCATACTTGCTCCGTCATAGGCCCCCCGCAGTGCACAAACTCGATCTTCTTCCGTCTCCTCATGGCCTCGTGAGTACTTGGCCGTGAGTAACTCGAATCGAGTCCACCCCATGTGTGGCACATCATAGGTGTTCTAACCATAGTCCCACCAACCGTCGCCTCATTCTCAACACGATAAAGGACGCTTAGGAGAATCCCTCCGTCCTTAGCCACTCTAAGACATCCAGACCTTTCTACTTCCTTTAGCCAATGCCTCACCTCAAGGAAATTGACACCACCCCGAAACACTGGGGGAATAAGTGCCTTGAAATCTCGGGATCAACCTATAATAATCCATCTTCTCCCGAATGACCTGAGGTAATGCCACGCCTCTGCACTCCATCCTTCGAACTCGGGTGGAAGAGGATCTCACAGCAAGCCGAATTGTCAGTCCACTCTTCTTCCTCTATTCATTTTCTATATATAAGAAATAGACAATCTAAGTTATCACGATGTCATGGTACAAGAACCATTAATAACTCTAGTGTTCTCATCAATTTATTATAGCTATGGAATCTTTTACCGCTTATTGACCTTAACCGCCTTACCCGATTCATAACAATTGCACACATGGTATAAGAATCACAGCACACCAGCCAATACTATGGCAAAAATCCATAAATGCATTATAATATCTAAACTCATTATATCATGCTTGTAATCACACCAACATGTTATCGCATAATCTCATGTAAACATGTTATCATAAAATACCCTTTACTAGTTGTCGCTACTGGGAAGCCTTATGCCATGCCATGTATGAAAATCATATCATCACCCAATGCGACAACTTAGCACTAAAACCCAAAGCTCTCATCATCTATAGCTGAAGTGCAGTTTAGAATCCTATGTTCACTTATTGAATTTTCCTTTAATTCTGCTGATTTATCCCTTGCTCTAATACTCAACTTGTCACACTCAATTCTAATAGTGTGAAATTTGTTACTATTTTACCAATCTCGATTTTTTTCACAACTTGAGTCTAAACTCCACTGAGTAATCACTTGGAAACAAATAAAACACTACCTGTGTCTCCAAACATACATACTAATACATTTAAGACAGTTAATTCCTCAATGTACCCAAAACTAGGCACTTTTTTTTTTTTTTGATAATTAAGAATTTATTTCCAAAAGGCAATGCCCCCACAAAACAACCAAGAAGGATACAAATACAATATTCAGACTCCCAGAGTAGGTTTAGAAAACTGACAGCACTCCCCTATATACATAGGAAAAGGGGCATCAGCCTGTTGCCTTTCCTTCAGTTTTTAGGGGAGGTTCTGTCCGTTTTTCTGTAATTTTGGGGCTTTGGTCCGTGTATTCTTTGGTTGTGGGGCTTTGCCTTTTGGAAATAAATGCTTACTTATCCAAAAAAAAAAAAGGGGCATCAGCCCGATACAAAAATCCAACATGTGCCAAAAGGCAAACCAACCATATAAACCAAGCCCACAGACAGGGCATCCAAAGACAAACCACAAACCAGACCCCACATACAGGCCAAACATGCAAACCAACCAAATAACACAAGCCCACACCCCGGGCAAAGGAGAGACAACCCATACACCCCGCCCACAGCCCGGGCAAAGGCAACCAATGATACCCCAAGAGACAAACCCACTACCAGGGCACAAGCAACAAAACAACCAAGGAACCATCCCAATGGAAACACAACCCAATAACACCGCTCAATCATCCCATCACTAACACAGAGTAGTCCACTCGCATGAGTACCAACTAGCAATCCAATGAGCCAATCCAAAGAATTTCAATGCTGAGATCCCAACACCCCAAACCAATCCTGCTCTGTCCAAACCAACATTCAACCACCCGCTGGAGACTAAACCGACAAAAAGCGGTCGATCCAACTGCATGCCCGATCCCGAACACTCCAGGATACTGCACTAACGCAACTGACAATCCAGCAGGGGGCCACCGAGGTCCCGGCAGAAAGGCTCAACCCCGATGGCATAACCACAAACCGACCCCAATATGTGGTCCCAACCTCTCTTCGGGATAACCACCGATTCTTCCGGGATGATAATTCTTCGTCGCATTCATCCACACCAGATGGGGTGTAGAACACCAACTGAGCGCTAATCTTGGGTCAACGTGAACAACGACCAATTCAGTGGAAGAGGTCGCCTGGCCTACCCAGCCCCCAACAAATTGCATGAAACTGTGATCCCCATCCTCGCATCGACATTTGATCACCACTGCCTCGCTGGCTTCCCTTACCCACGACTCCTTCACCAGTACCTGAAACCGACCGGATCGGCGTGACATCACCACCTCTAAGTCCTAGCCGTATGCCATTGTTATATCGTGCTGGGCCTGAGATCAACTTATCATCATCCTGAAAATCCGGTGAGATGGCACCAACCACTCTTTATCGACGACGCTGGTACCGGCCGACAAGGCTAGCCCTCGATTCCCGGATCAATTAATCCGCCACCGCACTCTCCCGCATTTACCGAGACCCCAAACACCCGAACCCGACAACTAAGTAATCTCGCCATTATCGATCGATCCGACCGCCCCAGGAGCATTTCAAGCATGAAGATCCGAAGAGAGGCACTTAACCGTTGATCCGGTCAATGTTTTTTTTTTTTTTGGATAATTGGGAATTTATTAACAAGGCAACGCCAAACCAAAGAATACAAAGAACCAGGCCCGAGGCCAACTGTGCAAAGAAAATCTATGATCTCCCTATAAATAGGGGAGTAGGCACCACCAACAACACAAAGCCACCAACAAAGACACACAAGCCCACAATTCAGCAACAAAAAACAAAACAAGAACTTGCCCACAACCTGCAAGGCAAGATGGCCCCAACAATCACACACATCAAGCATGCAACCTACCAGGAGATAAAATATTGGTAGGAAGGACCATCTCCTCACATCGACCGCTGCGACTATCAACAACCTTCTGGAGACTAGAAATACGAAGTCTAACATCATCACAAATGAGGCGAAAGATAGTATCAGCTGGAGCATAGTTGTTCTCATGAATTCTACCATTTCGATGACCCCATAAGTGGTAGATAGTAGCACCCTACCTAATCTTCCTGTAATAGAGTCAAGATTCTCTCGAAATTACCCACAAGAATTGCTCTCCAATTCCTCTGAGTTCTAGAGACCCACACACAACCATAGAATCCCTTCCGCCAAATACCAAATTGAATGGCAACCGGTTAGGTGGTTCGCCTTCAACATTAGCACGAAAAACACACGACATAGAGCCGGTGAGTCCCCACTGGCAGTTTATCCCCGAGTAACCAATCGTTTGCACTTGGCCGCCCCGACAATGAAAGCATGCTTCCTGATAGCTTGAGGGAACCAAATCGAAGAGTGCCAATTAACAACCCATTTTCGTCCAGCGGTTCCAGCGCAGCTTACGTTAGAAAACCCCAGACGGATCTGTGAGTCCATAATATCCTCCCAGAGGCACGACATGGTAATCGGGCAATGCACTGTTTTGATAGCACAAGGTCACCGAATTAGCGATAGCCAATTCCCACCCCCCTTCATCATCAACTACAGCCCACTGAGCGTTACTATGAATTCAGTCATACAAGATCCGCTCACCATTGTAGGGAAGGAGAGACCAACCTGGTTCCGCAAATCATGCCATAAAGCACCGCGCACTGGTCACCCACCTTGTGCATTACGAGGGGTCTGATCCTCTCTCTAAGTTGGAGGATTTTCCGCCAACCCAGAACAACTCAGGTGACCTTGCATTCCGTAGGCCCCGCCGCTGCATATAACCTCCGCACCCACGCCACCACAAGGAGTCCTCAGAGAATGCATTCCTTTTACACGCCATAACATTTGAATCATTATGTCTTTAACACGTCCGAGGCCTGAACCGCCCCTCCTCTCGAAGACACGCATTCCCACTCTGATCTCGATCTCGTCAATGTTGATAACTACAACACCAAAGAATATCATGAACTCACAGAATCTCGATGGCTGCTTCATCAAACATCCACTCCTCGAGGCACGAGCACGTGATGAGGATCAATACTATATGACCTTCCTGAGGAACGATCCGTCGTGATCGCCCATCTCGCATTTCTCTCCGACAGACCGAAAGACTGCCACAAGATATCAAGATCTCGATTTCAAAGATCCCCAGGAACTATCTTCAATCCAAGAAAAACATCTCGCTAGCTGGGCGACGGCGGAGACGTAACCCGCGGATCAACTGGCTGACGCCGATGATTGCTATTAGCGCTTCCGACGCACCTATACACTTCTCGTATAACTGGAAGACCGGATCCGAGATGGTCGAAACTGCTTCAAGGCTACCACGAACAACCCCAAACCCGAACATCATCCCCGGAAGATTTGCACAACGCCGCCGCCATTGGTACCGCCAAAGACAAGACCGATCGGGTCGGCTGGGTATATTCCTTATTCACCTCTTGATCCAACCGCCAAGTGGAAAATGGAGTTTACAAAGTGCGACCTGGGATGAGATGAGGTCCCGACTGGGGGAGTGGTAAAGCTAGACCACGACCTTCCGATTCTCCACCACCGCTAGCCACATCAGACATAAAACATGCTCCTTGAATAAAGATCAAGTTCCTCGCAGTGACTCGAAAACCACAATGAGATGATTTTGACGGAAACCTATATTTTCGGGGGGGAGAGAGGGAAACCCCTTCCCCATCGGCCCCAAAACTTAAAATCTCTTTCGCTCTTTGCAGTTAAAAAAAACTATACACTAGACTTCACTGTGTATTAACTTTACACAAACTTCCAAAACTAGTGGCTACACAAGCCAAATATACAATGATCCACATAACACTAAATATACTCATCAAAATGTATGTCAATCCACTCAACAGCTAGGTCAGATACAAACTTCCCATCCTAAAAACCCCCGCAGGGTCCAAATTATCTTGCGTCACGCAGCTGGGGTCTCGCACTGCATCTAAGGTGGAGGGAAATAATGGGGTGAGTTCGACAATCTCAAGAGCTTAATCCCATAACAAGCCATGCTCATAAAAACATTTCCAATTTATAGCATAATTCAAGATATCTCAAACATGAGCATTTTACAAATAATAGGTTGATAGTTTGAACATGAATGCGATACTACCACCATCTCAACCCCTTCATCATGACTTTTTTCGGGCTTTCACCCGTGACTTAGCCATCATCCTGTAATAACAACTGTTAAATTCGGGACTTACTAATGCTAGGCGATGCAAGGTTCGACCATGACGGATGATCCAGGCTTGTGGGTGATCGGTCCGCACGCATCCCCAATCCCCTGGGGCCTCGAGAACGACCAAGCCTCCCTAGTAAACCTGGGAATTCTAGTGTCCCCCGGAGGCTCGGAATCTCGACTCGCTTTGTGAGGCAAAATAAGGCCAACCGAGCTCTGTGGAGGGATGTTCGGTAATTTCTTGGGTCAAAGAGTTATGGACACTTTGGAGATTTCTAAGTTAAGAAAGCAAATTTATGGGTATATATGGAAAAGGGATTTAGGAAGGTTTTAGTAGTATGGAACAAGATTTGGAAAGTTTTGGGTCGAGGTTGAAAATTTGGTTATGGAAAGTTTAGGAGAAAGATGAGATGGTGAGATAGTAGAGCTTGCACAAGAGTGGTTACTTACCCGGTTAATGAAACGATCCACACAATACAGATGATGGAGGAAGGCGCCCAATCAACCATGGATGTGTTGATTGATAAGTTTGACAAAGACTTCGCCACCAAGGAATCCACCAAGGTATGAAAAGCCATGAACTCGTCCCCAAGGGAATCCACCCAAGAGATAAGAGAACAAAAGAGAACTCTTAAAAAGTGATGCAGGAGCTTCTATAAACACACCGAACATTGGGAATTCAGCCCTAATTATTGAAGAATTGGATTGGGGAGGTCAAGACGCATCGAATACACGAAACCTCGACCTCATTCGGCCTGAAGGCAAAAACGTGGTCGACTGGGACAAACCGATGGAGTCGTCATATTAATTTTAGAAAGTTTGTTTATTTATTTTTACTAAGATTTGCTTTTATTTATTTTAGAAAGTTTGCTTTATTTATTTTAGGAAGATTTGCTTTGTTTATTTTAGAAAGTTTGCTTTAATTATTTTGAAAGTTTTCTTTTAGAGTTGCTTTTTGTAATTTAGAAAGTTTCTTCCTAAGTTAAAGTAGAAGTCGCTTTTGATTTGTGAGCATGAGGCCATATATACCCCCATAATGTAGTCTTTGGAGAACAATTCAAATTTAATAATATTTTCGCATTTTCTTAAAGAGTTCTCTCGTTTCTCTTATCTCTGGGGTGGATTCCCTTGGGACGAAGTTCGTGGCTTCATACCTGTGAATTCGTATGGTCTGGTCTCCGCTTATCAATCAACCCGGTCCATAATGATTGTGGCGCCTTCACTTCATCATCCATCTTGTGGATCGCTTCATTAAACCTAGCAACCACTCTTGTGCAAACCTACTTTCCATCATCACCATCTCATCTTTTCTAAACTTCCATAACCATATTTTCAACCTCAACCCAAACTTTCCAAATTGCTCCATATTACCAAAACCTTTCCTTAAAATGTTCTTCCCTTATATACCATAAAATCACCTTTCTTCTAACTTGAAAATCTCCAAAATTCAGCCCATAACCCTTCTCAGTTCAAGAAAACTCCACTCCCAACTCCATATTTTGACTACCTAAACTTCGATCATCCATCACTAGTCCCAACTCAGATCAAAGTGGTATCGAGCTCAAGGATTGATGGCTGATCATAAGCTAAAGAGTATTCTTTGCCTCGAGACAAGAGTCCTAATCATGGTTCATGGTTCTCCAATCCCCATTGCAAAACGCATTGCCGATCTTGAATTTAGGTCAATGTCATAAAAGCAGACATGGCTATCAATGATGATCCTATATACAAAGACCTTCATGGAAGGTGAAGGTGATGAAAGCCTGACGAGGAACTGGCCACTACCTGGGCTCCAGATTACTTGAGGCGCAAATGTCAAAGACAAGCATTCAAGAGAATATGATTACGGAGGAAGGTATGAAGATCGATACCGACGATGATTACTATGAGAAACGTATTACGATGAAAGTTCCAGATTCAATCCAAAGTTTGATATTCCGGAATTTGAAGGAAGAATGGCGTCGATGACTTTTGATTGGCTTAATATCAGCCAACGCAAGTCTTTGAATATTATGATCCCGAGAAGCAAAGGCGAGGGAGTCGTGGTTATCAAGACGCTAGTTAACGCTTCTTTTAAGGAAAATTTAAAGAGGCAAACACAGAGATGACAAGAAAAGTGATTTAAAACTCGGGAAAGATGAAGAAAGAACTAAAAAGGAAGTATCTTCCTTCCACTATCGCCAAGATATCTCCTCAAAATTAGGACTCGCAGCCAGAATCCGACTGAGGAGTATTCACCGAGTTTGAAAATTTGATGATCAAAGGAGATCAGGTCGAGGAGTACCCACAGCCCGCTACCTTGCCGGCTCGAGGTCTGGAATTTTCTAAACCGTTCAATCAAGAATGATATACTTTCAAGATGTGATAAAGCTTGCCTTAAAAGTCGAGGTTCTAAACAAGTATTTTGTAATTTTACTGCCAAACTGGATTGAAAGAATGATTTTATCAAGAATTCGACTAAGGGTCCTAAGTAGCTGCTAAAACCACCTTAAACCCTCAAGTAAAGGTGAAGCGCACAAGCCACAAATAGCATTCACCTCTAAGTCAAGGCAAGGCTTTAAATGCCACTGATCAGCATATAGCTTCCAACGTCCTAACCGACGAGTGGCTGCCCTGAAGGAAGAATATGAAGTCGAGGAAGAAGACGTCAAGAGGTAATTGAATCTCGACCATGAAGATAAGGATGAGCTTACTATGCCCCGACCATTGGGACTTCCTTAGTTGTTCAAAGAAGCTCCAAGATAGGGGTGCAAATACAATGAGGAGAATTGTCAAGGCCCAATGTCTTTCACACAAAGTGCACATCTAAGGATGGTTTGTTTAGTTATTATTGATAAGTGAGCCGAGAATCAGGTTTCCTCGAGATGGTGGTGCAAAAGCTTGATTTGAAGACGGATCCACATCCGAACCCTATAAACTTAGCCGGTTTCAAGAGTGGTAGCGAGAATACAAAGCATAGGTTCGTCTCTTTGCATAATCGAAAGCACTACCAAAGATCTATAGGTATTGGTGTGATGTTGTTCAATGGATGTCTTCACGGTTACTGGGAGGCGTTAGCATATGATTAGGAAGGTCACGTATGATGGCTTCAAGAACACTTACACATTCAAGGATGGCCACAAATTGTCTTAGCACCGTTAGAAACTTATGAATCGCTCCAGCCTTCCAAACCACACTAGAGCAAAATTTCTTTGTTGTCAAAATCCGAAGTTGAGAAAGAAATCAGACTGCTCGATGTGATGGGCCTTGGTTGCTATCAAGAAACCGTCAGAAGCGAGATCCTGGGTGTTAAGTAGAGCCACTCGCGCACTTGTCGATGTAGTACTGAGGAGATTCCACATGGCGTCCCTACGAGAGATATTCAACATCAATGTATCTCGATCAAAGCCCCGTTTTTTGCCCAATAAACCATATAGGATGAGTCTCAAGAACATGAAGAGCTATAAGACAAGGATGAGCTGCTTCAAACAAAGGGCTTATTCGAGAGTAAGAGCCCTCGTATGCTCCCCGCCCTCAAGTAGTACCAAAGAAGGATGATCTCGAGGATGTGTGCGATAGTAGACAAAATAAGATTACTATTGAATATCGATTTCCCATTCCAAGACTCGAAGGATTTGTCGGATCAACTTATGGTGGCCCATCTTTTCAAGATCGATTTGAGGAGTGGATACCATCAAATTCGTATGAGTGGGAAGGTAGGGAGATGAATGGAAGACGGCCTTTAAACTCGAGATGGACTCTCTATGATGGATGGTGATGCCATTTGGACTATCCAGAATGCCCCTAGCACTTTATGAGGTTTATGAATCATATCCCAAGCCCATGCATTGAAATTATGGTGGTATACTTTGATGATATTTTGATCTATAGCAAAAATCATGGAGCACTTGGAGTATTTGAGGCAATTGTTCTCTATCCTAAGTGAGCAACGATTATTTGTCAACTTCAAGAAGTGTGACTTATGCCGATGAATCATATTTCTCGTTACGTGGTTACTAAAGATGGGAATCGAGACGGGACCTAAGCAAGACAGAGGCGATTACGACCACAACTCCTAGCTCGATCCAGATGTGAGAAGTTTTCATGGGTCTCTTTATAGGAGATTTATTCGTGGATTTAGCTCTATAATGGCTCCCGTGAATCGAATGCTTAGTGGGCGACAAATTCGCTTTAGACTAGTGTCACAAGAAAGCTTCAGTTGATTAAGAAAGTAATCAAGGCCTCATGTCGGTTTTACCCGATTTCAACAAAGTCTTCAAGTAGAGTGTGATGCATCTCGTTGGGATTGGTGCTGTCCTAGTCAAGAAGGAAGACCTATCGTCTTTTAGCGGTAGTTAAATGAAGCAAAAGGAAGTACTCCACTCATGACAAGGAGAGTTTTATGCTATCTATAGAGCTTTATTTCATTGGAGTCAATACTTGCTTTTACAAGCCATTTGTGCTTTTCTCAGATCATGAAGCACTAAAATTCATCAACCACCAAAGACAAGTTGAATCAAGATATGCCATGGTAATCTTACAAGCGCACAACTTCACAATCAAGCATAAAGCCGGTGTTCATAACGTTGTTATGATGCCTTGAGTAGGAGATACGCCCTAGTGACGCATGCAAGTCCAAGTAAAGGATTCAGTGTACAGTGAACTATACAGGAGGATGCCGATTTGGTGAAATATGGAAGTAGATACACAAGCCTTTTCAAGGATTTTGTAAGGATGGATTTTTCTTTAAAGGAAACACTATGCATCTCCGTCTGTTCTCGAGATTGAGTATTCTAGATGAGTTGTGGCAGGAACATTAGGAGGACACTTTGCGAAGAAAACTATCACTAAGGTGCAAACTCCTTTCTGTCAAGCCAGAAGACATTGCTAGATTTGTCAAGAAGGTGTTGTGCATGATGGCTAAACTCATGAAACAATGCAAAGATTCATATACACCATTGCCAATTCCAAATATGCCATGGGAGGAGGTGTTTCTGATTTTGTTTTCGATTACCTAGAACACAGCTAGAAACAAAGATTCGACATTCTCGTGGTCATGACAAGTTTCAAAGATGGCTCACTTTGTACCATGCAACATCTAATGATGTCGCGATGTTGCCGACTTGTACTTCAAAGAGATCAAAGGCTTACATGGTATTCCCCAAGACTATGGTTTCAGATCGAGACTTAAGTTTCTACCACTTTTGGAGAACTCGAGAAAACTGGGACTTTTACTGCTTAGTACCTCTATCGCCCTCAAAACTGATGGTCAAACCGGTTAATACATTAGAAGCTTGGAAATTTGCTAAGGAGCTATGTGGGAAAGAACGTGGAACAATGGGATTTGATTCTACCCTAAATTGAGTTTCTGCCTGGATAACCATATAGACTCATTAGAGTGCTTGAGGAATCTATGATACCGGCGACGATAATAACATCGGACTATTCCATTATTATGAGATGCAAAGCCAGGCACAAAGAGACCGTGAAGTTTCACAAGATCCGCCAGTACTGAGAAGAAGTACAACAGGTCGCACACATCAGTGTTGTTTGAGGTCATAATGGCAATATCACAAGACAGACTTCAACGAAACGAAACAACAGAATACGAGATTAGCAGAAAATTGGAGAGAACACTACACTTACATGCAAATCAACACGTTATGGACTGAGGATCATCCACGAAGACCTGATACTCCCACAGGAACACGAGTCTCAAACACCAACACAATTTATCATTATCAGCAATTGGATTGAAACGACATCGAAACATGGAAAACTCGATTCATCTAACTTAGAAACAAAGACTGGATTTACAAACACATATCGCTGCAATAATTAGAAAATATTCTGGTTGTTTTGATTTTATGATTTTGTTTGATTTATCGAAATGTTTATTTATCTATAGTGATTGCTGCCATTTTTGAATTGCTTGATTTATTTAAGTTTTTTAGAGTTGCTTTTGTAATTTAGAAAGTTTTTCCTAGTTAAAAGCAGAAGTCGCTTTTTTGATTTGTAAAGCATGAGAGGCCATATATAATCATAATGTAGTCTTTTGAGAATCAATTAAATTTAATATTTTCTATTTCTTTAAGAGTTCTCTGTTTCTTATCTCTCGGTGATTCCTCTGGGGACGAGTTCGTGGGCTTCTCATACCTTGGTGAATTCTCTTGGTGGCGAAAACGTCCCGCTTATCAATCAACCCGGTCCATAGTTGATTGTGGCGCCTTCATCATCATCCATCTTGTGTGGATCAAGCCATTAAACCTAGTAACCACTATGGCAAACCTCTACTTTCCATCACTTCGATCTCGATCTTTTCTAACCTTTCCATAACCATATTTTCAACCTCAACCCAAAACTTTCCAAATTGCTCCATACTAAACTCTTCCTAAAATACCCTTCTATACCATAAAATCACCTTTCTTAACTAGAAATCTCCAAAATTGTCCATAACCTATTTTGGCCCAAGAAAACTACCCCAAACCCATATTTTGACTTACCTAAACTTCTGGATCATCCATCACGGTCCCAACCTTGCATCAAAAAGAGAAATCTGAAAATATGCGTAAGCGGACCGATCACACCTTGGTTATCAAAAAAAAAAAAAAAAATCTGAAAATATTATTAAACTTGAACTGATTTTAAAAGACTACATTAGGGGGGTATATATAGTCTCATACTTTCTAAATCAAATCAACTTCTAAATCAAATATCTTTGAACTTGGTGGTTCTCTTGGTTGATTGACGGCCTTGTCACTGGGTCAGTCCCAGTCTCTTGGGCCTTGTTGCCTTGTCTGGCCGTGGGCCGGGCTTGGGGTGTGGTGTCTCCTTCCCAAGTTGTGGAAGTGTGTTTGGTTTTTTGTTTTGTCAGTTCTGTCATGGTTGGTCGCCGGTCAGGCCTTCTCCCCCTTAGTTTAGGAGGCTCTCACCGCTTTTCTTTCTCAGCTCTGCCTGTATCTCTTGTCAGGGGCCAGGCCTTTGGAAATAAACGCTATTTAACATCCAAAAAAAAAACTTTAACTAAGAAAAGAAACTTTCTAAATTACATAGAACAACTCTTAAAAGCGAACTTTCTAAAATAAATAAAGCAAACTTTCTAAAATAAATAAAGCAAATCATCCTAAAAGGGATAGAATAAAATATTGGAGCAAATCTTTCTAAAAGAAATACAACAGAATCATAAAACAAATCCTCCATATGATCCTCGCGCAGAAATCTTTCTAAAATCAATATGGCGGCTCCACATCGACACCACCCAAGCGCCCAACGAGTTAAAACTGAGATGAACCCTCCCTAAAACTAGTGTGGAGAAGGCCACACCAAACAACCAACAACCAAGTGACAACAAACAAAAGAACCAAACTCACTCCACAACCCGTATGAGACACCACACCAAAGCCCGCACTCTACGCTCAAGAAGAAAACAGCCCAAAAGAGACCAAAGAATCCAACCAACAACAAACCCATCAATCAACCAAGAGAACCATCAAGTCCAAAGATATGGCTTAAAGGACCACTTCGTCACACATAGCTCTCGTTTCAATGTGGATTGTCCACCAATCTTCCGGAAATCCAGATTCTCAACCTAACATCATTATAGATGAGATGAAAATAGTACTGAAGGAGAAGATGTTCTCAGACTTACTATTCTCGATGCCCATAAATGATAAATGGTAGCACCCCACGCAATCCTTCTTGGTAATAGAACAAAATGATTTCCTCAGGAAGCAATATACCCAAAAGAACTCATTCTCCACCGCGGCATTCCTCGAATTTCCATAACCTTAGAATTCTAATCCAACACTGTTAAGAAATGTTCAAAAAACAAAGATCCTTATCATTATTATACTGAAATACATAATGTATTGTTAGTCGACTCACTGAGAAGTTTGTTCTATGCGTAACTTATCTGTCCGAATGGTCAACCAAACCATGTTACGTCCCTGCTAGCCAGGAAACACATTCGTAATGCCAGACCACCTAAGATTTTCGATCTAAATTGGTTCCAGCACAAACCATGGAAGACCCTGGGGATGGAGCAGAGTCCATGTAACAAATATCCTCGAGACATCTAAACGATAGTTGGCACAACCGCTTCTGATTTCAATAAGGCTCGGAGTTCTCGCACAGGGCCAATTCCACCTACCATCCCGATGCAGAGCATCTATAAACACACCAAACATTGGGAATTCAGCCTAATTATCAAGAATTGGATCGGGGAGGTCAAGACATTGAATGCTACGAAAACTCCTGACCTCATTCGGGCCTAAAGCAAAAACGTGGGTCGACTTCGATTGAAACTCGGCTGAGTCGCTACATTAATTTTAGAAAGCTCATTATTTATTTAGGAAGATTTGCTTTATTTATTTAAGTTTTACTTTGGTATTTATCTTATAAACATTCGTTTCTTGATTTATTTTAGAAAGTTTGTTTTATTTATTTTAGAAAGTTTTCTTTAGGAGCTGTTTCTTTGCAATTTGTGAAAGTTTCTTTTCCATGTTAAAGTAGAAGCATCTTTTGTTCAAGTTTCTTCCTAGTTAAAGTAGAAGTTTGCTTTTTTGATTTAGAAAGCAATAAATATATACACTCTACAATGCAGTCTTTTGATAACTCCAAGCTCAAGCTTACAATACTTTCAGATTTCTTTAAAAGTCTCTCTGTCTTCTTGTATTTCTCAGATCCCTTGGGACGAGTTCGGCTTCTACAATTTCAGTGGGGATCCTCGTGCGTACCTCGTCCCGCTTATCAATCAACCCGTCCATAGTTGATTGTGGCGCTTCACTCCATCATCTATCTTAGGATCTTTTTCAAAGAACTAAGAAGTAACTACTCGTGTAAACTCTACTCTCCCTCACCATCTCATCTTTTCTAAACTTTCCATAACCAAATTTCAACTCAACCCAAAACTTTCCAAATCTTGTCTCCATATCACAAAAAACCTTCCTAAATACCTTCCTTTTTTTTCCCATACCGTGAACAAACCGCCCCTAACTTAGAAAAATTCCAAAATTGTCCATAACCTATTTTGGCCTAAAAACACCCAAACCCATATTTGACTTACCTAAACTCGGGATCATCCATCACGGTCCCAACCTTGCATCACATCCCCAATAACTTCAACTACAAGAGCTGCTATTCCCATAGCGTGAATCATATACAATACGTTTCTCCATAGTGAGAGAGAGGAACCGGATTCTAGGAATCATGCCAAAGGAATGTCCTCACTATAAACCATCGATGAAGGGTCTTATCTTATCTTTCAGCTGCAGAATTTTCTGCCAGCTCCAAGAACAAATCGAAGGAGTTTTGGCACACCAAAGGCTCCCATGTCTCAAATACAACCTCTGCACCCACGCCACCCATAGGGAGTCCTTCCTAAAAAACAGGTTCCAAATGTGCTTCATAACATTCGTATCATTCGAGTCTTTAACCGACGCACCTGCTTCACCCTCCTTTTAAGACACAATGTAATCCCAACCGACCTTAGCCTCGACGAGAATTTCCCAAGTTTCCTACCAGAAAGCCGAAAAGTTGTTCAATTTTTGGGCACAGTGAATTTCTTAATGAACATACCGCACTCAATACAACCAATACTATGCAACACCGAACCAATATGGGCCGACCGCTCGCATATGATAACGCCCTACTTGTCCAAGACCGACTCGCCATTATTTTTTCCATGTCCGGCACAGACACTGGCGAGATCAGGAACACCAAGATATTTCATAGGAAACTCCCAACCGAAGCCAATGATGTTCAAGAGAGAGCAGACGGCTCACCATTTACCCCGGCAATGAAAATGGCACTTTAAATTGTTTACTCCACTCGAGCGCCTCAACTGCTCAAATTCATCCAAAATAATCTCTTGATACCGGATATCGTCCCGCCTAGCAAAAAGAAAAATGTCATCCGCAAAGCATGCTGGTTAGGTTGGATATCCTTACATTTAGATGAAATCAAAACTCGGTCACGGCTACCAAAGACAAGGATCTAGAAAAGCCTCCATGGCAATGATAAATAATAAAGGCGTATATGGGATCCCCTTGTTTCAACTCCACGATTGCTTAAACCCGCAAGTCACTGATATTAACCTAAACAGATGGTCGAGGCAGTGATACAAGCCTTAATACATTTCAAAAGAAATGTAGGGTACGATCTCCCGTTAAAATACCCGTATCAAAGCTCCAACCGATTGTATCAAATGCCTTTAATGTCAATTTAAGATACACACCGGGAGGGCCTTTATCACTATGATAGTTGATCATGTCTCTCGTAATAAGGATGTTATCTGGCCATACTCGACCTTGCACAAAACACGATCACAAGCAGGCTTATAACTCGTGAATGCATTGATTTAACCTCGCAAATAATCTTGATATGCACTTATAAACCGTGTTACAACAAGATATTAATCTATACGCCATAGATTCAAAATAGGACTCCGCACTAAAGCAATTATAAGGCAATTAATCTCACGAAGTAAAGGCCGCCGCATTTGAAAAAGATAACACCGCATCAATTATATCACCTCCAATTATACTCAAGCCGCCTCAAGAAAAGAGAAGAGAAGCTATCCGCCTGTGGCTTGAAATCATCAATAGAGAACATCCTCTTTATTTCCTCATGAGAAATATCACCATTCAAAACGTCCAGATGATGTGGCGTCCAAACAAACCCATCAATGTTATTCAAATACTCTTGGTCATTAGGTGTGCAATCAACACATAGAATATTTTTAAAGTAGCCAACAAATTTTCCCTAATAGCCAAATTGATTCGATTCGCTGCACTACTTCCCGAGGTTAAGATTTAATCATACTCAAAGATTCCAAGCCTCGATCGATTTAGGAAGAAACTCGTATTCTGATCTCCAAGCTTGAGCCATTGTACTCTAGATTTTGCTTTAAGAAACCCTCCTCAGCAGCGGCAAGATCATGGAAAGTCTTTAAACACTTCCTCTCATTATCCATCAGATATCCGGCTGATCGCTCAAGATGCTAGCCGGTTTCTCGCTTTTAATGCTTCCCGGCACCTCAACACGATCATGCACACAAAGAGTTGAAATTGAAAATTCGAGGAAGGCCTTCACTTTTCGCTTTTGTGACACCGCACACAAAGGTCCCCGCACCCTTCTCTATCCCAAGCTTCCCTCACAATGTCAAGTGAAAGCAGGGCGGTCACGTGGTTAAAAATTAAAGGATATTTTTCCTACGCCAAAATAACAACTAACATTAGGTTTGTAACCGTAGGGCAATGGTCGATAATTCAGGATTGAACTTCGCTAAAGCATTAGGAAACATATCCATACATTATTCATTTAAGGCACTGATCCAAATTTCTAGCTATGAAGTTTGCCCTTCGCGTTTGCCATCCACGTGAAAATAGGACCTAAAAGGAATATCCGCCAATCCAAGATCAACAAACACTATGAAATTCACCATAGCCGTATCCTCGCACTCAAATTGGCCCCCGCATTTTCACCAGTGAATCTGGTGGCAGCTGGAAGTCACCAATTGCCACCCATGGGTTTTGGCCAACCACGGTACCACACCACTGTAGATGATCTATCAATGTAGCTATTCCACTTGTGGAGACAGCGGAATAATAGAATTTATGAAAATATTTATTTTCCAGCTGATGCTATTTTTCATCTCATTTGAATCTTATTGGGCACGAGAATCTCAAGTTTCCAAGGTGGATAACTAAAGAACGTAGCCACGGTGAGAGTATGGTCCTTCCCTCTTAATACTTTCGACATCAGTGTTTCATCGGTTGATCATTTCTCGCTTGTCAGGTTGAGTCCCATCTCGCGTCGGGGTCTGCGTCTTAGCCCTGCCGGGTCAGCCGGGTTTGGTCACTACCCGGATGCGGGGTGGGTGTCTGCTTGTTTTGGTTTGCTTTCAAGGCTGTTGGTTGTTTGGGCCGTCGCTTCTTCTTCGCTTAGTGGGAGGTTCTGGCCTGCTTCGTAATTTGGGCCTTTGGTCCGTGTATTCTTTGGTTGTGCGGCGTTGCCTTTTGGAAATAAATGCTTACTTATCCAAAAAAAAAAAAAATGTAGCTATTCGAAGCATAAACAGCCGAACACCAAAATGAGTAGTTGTCCTTGATGTTTGTAACGCGACACAGCATTGCTTGGTCCATGGAGTGAAAGATATCAATGCTAATTTTCCAAGGATTAACACAAATCCATTCTACCGCGTAGCATGATCATAATTATGAAACAATTTCAACCCTGAAAATTGTGAAGATCCCGTCTTATTCGAAATTCTCACCCGAGTTTCCAAAATACACACAAAATCAAGAGCATGGGATTTAACAAACGAACGCACTTCTATTTATGCCAGGGGTCGTTTCACTCTTGTGCGTTCCATGAAGCAAATTTAACTATTGGGAAGTCACAGATGCCTCTAACCACTGATCCGCACATTAGCAAGGTTCCGCTTTCGAGTTTCTCGAGCTTCTTCCTAGAACCGCACAAAGGCCAAGTCCAAATTTCATCAACTTCTCTTATGTCAACTGTCAAGACAGTGGAACACGAGAATTCAAGTATTGGCTGTGGATCGTATTTGAGGAAACTAAAGATATCGCCATTTGTTCTTCCTCATGATAGGCTAGTATCTCAAACGTATTTCCATGTAACTCCATTCATCCTTTCATTTTCCATGCTAATCTTACCAACACACCGCATCAGACGTTGATTTGCGACACCGTTGTCTCTAAAGTTCGCAGACGTGAACAACACCGAGTCACTAGGTGGCACTCTTTCTTTCTCAGACCGTGTAACATTCATATCAACAAATTTCAACAACTTCAACACAAAGAGACATCAAGGCACTGAAAAGGTGTTTTATCATTGGGGCCCTTCGAATCCTGACAATTTTCCGACAGACTAAATCAGCTGGCAGATCGGGATACATCATTTTGGAGCCCAGGATATTCAACCTTATCGCTGAGAAATTGCCATTACTTCAGCTCCGGGAGAATCGAATTAGGAATTACAATCCACCCCCACTTACACACAAATCCTAGCAAAGATAACTTGTCTGCTCTCGCAAGTGAATCAAGGTATTTTATACCAACAAAGATTTGATGATACTCTAAGACATGTGCTTGTTGTTCAATATTCCAAGGATATTGTAGAACTTGGACCCAAATCGGGACGGAGGATGTACCAATGTTAAGCATATCCATGCCAGATGCCAAGCACGACATTTAAGGGTCTCCGCCAAAGGCGGACCTGACCTAGAACCTGGTCCCACCGTCCTCGAATCAAGAAGATAGACCATTCCCGCCAGGATATGTCTCGGCATCTCCTTCTACTTCATACCGCAACCAAAGGAGCGCACAACCGGAACGGAGACGCTTTTTATCCAGAATTGTCCGATCAACAAATTCTTCCACATATCGATACACTTTATTTATCACGCCACGAGGTTTAAGTAACCATCTTCCATCAGCAATATGTGGACCATAGAACCTGAGAGAACATCGCTTTCTCAGCATGTAGAAAGGTTCTTCCAGATTTCACCTGGGAGCACCTGCTTCTCCCAAATCACCATCCTTTCGTAACCTCTCGCCTCCACCGCCGCCTCAGACCTTGCTCTTCCTTCTCACGACAAATTCCACCTACGCTCCCAGCTAGCACGGAATCCAACCCATCCCAAAGATTACCCGCCACCCTTCGTCAAGACGCCGCCAACATGACTCAACAATCCCTTAATTAACCCATATCCCTCCGATCCCAACCCATGAGGAATCACTCTTTCCCCGCACGCATACTTTGCCGGAGGTTGCTAATGTACCTCCATGACTAGAGGAGTCAACGAAGAGCTTCGTGACCTGATCAGCATCGGGGTTTGAGCTCGAGAGTAACACCAACCGTGATCCGGGCACGCGGCCTCCCGACCCAAGCAGTTTCAATGAGCGCAGCCAGACCGCATGCTAGAAACAAAGACGATCCACACCATCGCTGGGGTCTACTTGAGGCGATCTCCGGCGAACGCCCAACGACGAATCCCACACCATTCGCACGCTAGAGAGAACTCAACACCGAGCCATCGCTTCCGCAAGGGTATCATTTTTTGGAACCCAAGATTTAATTTCACCTGGGAAGGCTAACCATGTTTGGTCAACCCCACCCAACTCGTCCCCACCACCGAAGTTTGTCATCCTGAGCAATCAATGTAGACGATGTTTACCGCCTCAGAGAGCATTCAGCAAAACACTCTATGTCAGTCATCTTCCACATCGTGGGTTTGCGTCCAAGTCCGACCACGTTTTTTTGCCTTCCAAGGCCACCCAAATGAGGTCGAAAAAGGAGTTTTCACATGTATTCAACGCGCCTGACTCTCCCAATCCAATTCTTCAATAATTAGTATGAATTCCCCAATGTTCGATGTGTTTATGGAGCTCGCATCATGTGATATGCCCACATCCCGTAATACATGTACCGCCGGACTTTACCACTCAGGAGGCGTCCACATCCCCGTGATATCCGTGACCTTCGAGACTACAATCTGTAGTGGACTAGTCATCTCCATTCCGTGTCCACTACATCAACCGACTCTCACACGCCTCCTCATACCCATATCATGCTTTAAAACACTTTCAATAAAGCATTCAACCATTGATATTAAAAAACATCATGTACTAGTTAATTCAAAGATTTACATATATAAAATATACATTTATGTATCACTAGAAAATAACACAATCAAAGCACCGAATGGTGCTTAATTCCCACAAACATCAACCACGCATACAGAGAAGTTGCAGGATTCTTACCTTCCTCGGATTAAAAATCCACAAGTCTCCCAAGGAGTCAAAACCACGGCCATTCCAAAGTGATCCAGAATTAACAAGTCATAGATTTCTTAGCCTCAAACAACCGGCTGCCATAGCAAATACTCCCAATTGGTCTATAACTATTTCCACCACCAATCACACGTATTCTCATATACCTCCAACATACAAACCTTAATCCTCCGCGCACTCCTTTACATTTACAAGATCAACATTTAACACCCTTTGGTCAGTGGTAACACAAACAAACACACACAACACTGTTATTCTTTCGCCATCTCAAGACCTCCCCTTTTTTTTCTCAACTATAATTTTTTACTACCATACATGTTTTTTGTTCACGTGGTCTTTTGACCAAAAGTTCTCTATCTCTTAGTTTACACTCTTAAATCAGTCATTCTGACCTCATAATCAAGAGCTATGGTTTTACACTCTGACTTTTTTTTTTTTTTTTTTTTTTGATAATTAAGAATCTTATTACCAAATACAACCAAAGAATACAAAGAACTGAGGCCCGAGGCTACAACCAGTAGAAGAAAAACTAGACAACACTCTCCTATAATATAGGAACAAAGTAACACCAACAACATAAAGCCACCAATATGACACACAAGCCCACATTCCGCAAAAGAAACAACACAAGAACCCGCTCACAACTCCGGCAAGGCAACAAGGCCCAAATAATCACAAATCAAGCATCCAACCTACCAGAGATAAAATATTATCAGAAGGACCATCTCTCACATTATTGATCTCGTTTGGCAGATCATCAACCTTCTAGAGACCGAAATACGAAGTCTAACATCATCACAATACTGAGGTGAAAATCAGACACCGGAGCATAGTCAAGCCTGCTGAATTTAATTATTCGATGACCAACAAGTGGTAGATAGAAAATTCCACGCACCTTCCTTGCAAGGAGCCGAAGGACTTTCCCTGTTGGTAAATTACCCACAAGAATTTGCCTCCCAATTCCTCGGGATATGAGACCCAAGACAACACATAGAATCCTCCGCCAAATACCAAATTTTCAGAAATGGCAACCAAGAATAAGTGGTTCCCGTCTTCAACATTAAGACGACAAACACACAAGATAGAGTCAGGAGACCCCCACTTGAAGCTATCCCGGTCACTAACTGCTCAGACGCACAATTGCATAATGAAAGCATGCCTCCGATGGTTGGGAAACCAAATCGAATGGTGCCAATTAACAACCCACATCTTGGTCAAAAGCAATCTCGTGCGTGAGCTTACAAGTGAAAAACCCCAAAAGGATCTAGAGTCTCAAGAGATAATATCCTCCTGTATAGATAAGGTACTCTGGCACAACTGCCTGATACACATGTCACCGATCAATGTAGGCCAATTCACCCCTTCATCAATAACTACAATTTACTGAAATATGCTACAAGTGAATTGCAGTCACAAGATCCGCTCACCATAATAAAAAGGAAGGAGAGGACCAACCACCTGTAAATCATGCCATAAATAGGTCACCATAACCCACCTTGTGCTTTTATGAGGGTCTGATCCTCTCTAGCGATTTTCTCGCCAACTTCAGTACAACTCGTGGGGACTTTTACACTGACTTCCCCAAGACTACTTTAAGGTCGCACTTTGCCCTCTCTTTCACCCCCTTACTTTGACGAAATTATGGTTGAACACTACAATGTAGTTACTTTGATAAGGGATTTTCAATCACTTCATTCGATCAATATAACTCAACTTATGACTCAAAACAGAACTGCCCGCAATCAGGGGATGTAACTGCACTGACTTTCAACCTCAAATTCATGTCCTATGGTAGGTTTAGTTCTGGTTGCTTCGACATTCGGGAAGGGCTAGTTCAGGCTTTCTTCTCCAACGAATCATCCAGGTTCGGAGTTCTTAGGCCAACTTATGGCCAAACATCATTATGGGTCAGGAAAAGCCCCGGACAAAGACTCCCTTGACACACACACACACATAAGCCATCTTCACAAAACCTCTTATAATTTAGGTCTCCACCAAATTACCTTTCATCAAATCTAGGGTTAGATGAAAATCCCAACAAAACCTTAGAATATAATATTTATCCAAAACCATATGTAATATAACCAAAGTCCATAGAAATACAACTAAGGCCCCAAGATCATGCTTACATACCTTAGTGAACTTTTTCCACCAAAACCAAGCTTTCCTTCAAGCCTTTCTCCTCCTTCTAGCTTCTCTCTAGAACTCTCCTCACTACCTAAAATTCCTTAATTTTCCACTTCCTAGCAAGAAGTTGGTCTAGCATCCAAACCAAGAGAAATTGTTTGCTTGGCACATGGCAAGTTTCTCTCATGCACTCACATGTGTCAGAGCCCTATCTGTATATGAGGTGTGTCATACCTTGTTGATGCCACATACATAGCTCTCAAGGATATTGCACTTTAAATTCCTCTCCACTAACAAGCTTTTCAAAGTGGTCCTTCAAGACATACTTAATTTCAAACCCTAACAAAACTAATTAAACTTACCTAATTGCATAATCACCACATGCCATAAATATGCAATTAACACATTGCTAATCCGCTTAATTAAACCACCATTAGATGGCTAATCTTAATCACAATTTAACATATCATAGGACATGTTGCATTCCTAAAACTGGTCAATATAACAAAACATATTAATATAATTGTGTGTTAAGATAATGCTACCTAACCGGTGATACATTTAAATGCATCAAGAGAATTTATGAATTTGGGACTATTCTCCTCTCGCCTCTCGCCTTCACATAAACTCGTGAGATGAAAAACAGACCGTGATCCCCAAGAGATGGGATGCGTGAGTGTGTAGCTATTTCTCATGATTAAGACGCTTGGAATATTATGGGACTGAATGATCCTCTGAAGCAAAAAGAAATGAGCTAAGGTCCACTCCTTTAGCGTTGTTTGCGCTCGAGACTGTGCAAGAACTTCTAATATGACGCACTTTCACCTTCATCCCCGGCCGGGGTTTGCCCATAACTTCGATCATGCTTTCGCTTGGTAGGATTGGGTGTGCCGAACCCAATGTGTTGTTAGTATTGCCGCTATGCACTACACGACTGCTACTTTGTGTTACATAACCGTTTTCAAGGATAATAACCTTGTTCGCCATTTATGCCTCTAATAATCTAGATTGATGTGAGTGCTGCAGTCATCTCGCAATGGTGCGCGCCCACCGTGGGATCTATGCCTTGGTTCGTGGGAGATTTCAACACAAACTGTATTTGCAAGTGAAAAGAATGGGGAAATTTCGAATATCGACATCGCTATGGAGGAGTTCCATGATCATTTATTTGTTCACGTGATTAAACCGTGGTCGGGATCACTCGCTAGGTGCCGGATCACCCCTACGTAACAAGTGCCTCGACACGCCCTCGAATGCCGATCACCTTGAACCCGGTTGTTCGACCACCGCCGGGACATAATCTCACACTCCTCGGACCCTTCGATGCAAGCGTCGGGACCGTGACGGTCGATCTGTAGTTTTGGTAAGTCAAAATAAAGGTAGTTTTTTTTTCGATAATTAATTTATTTCAGTTAAACGCCCCACCAAAAGAATACACAAACAAAGGCCCTCGAGGGAAAGGAAAACGATGAAGACTCTCCCCTATAAATATAGGAAGAGGGCATCAGCCCGGAACAAAACAAGAACCACGACAACCAACCAAAACACAAGCCCACATCCCGGGCACAGGAAAAACAACCCAAGACCCGCCCACAGCCCAGGCAAAGGCGACCAAGGACCCAACAGAGTCAAGGCACCAACCAGGCAAAGGACCACCAATCACAAGTCAAGAAGTCGATCTACCGGGTGCAAGAATATTAAGAGGGAAGGACCATCTCTAACACATTGATCTGTTTACAGGATTATCAACAACCTTCTGAATACCAGATATTTGTAGTCTAACATCATTACATATGAGGTGAAAGATAGCACGCCAGGAGTAAAAGATGCTTCGTCGAATTCTACTATTCGATGACCCCACAGTGATATAAAGTAGCACCCCACTCGCAATCCTCTGAAGGATGGGAGCGGTGAAGACTTTCCTCGGGCTATTACCCCTCCACAAGAATTCATTCTCCCAATCTCCTTCGCATTCTTAGAGATTCCACACAACCTAAAATCCTCAACCAAATGCCACTCAGAAAATGGCAACCAAAAACAAGTTATGTTCCTGCCACACCTCGATTTACACTAGCAGATTTATGTTATTTCACTATCTCTTTTTTTTTTTTCACAACCTGAGTCCTAACATAGACTCTTTCAAAATCCAACACTTTCTATAAAAGGGCTACCACTACCTACATGGTTGGGATTCCAGAATTCTAATCTTTTTCGAGGAAGGGAAACGATGAGAATCAAAGCACAAAGGATCCAAGTGATGCAAGAGCTTCTAAGATCTATTAGAATTCAATCTTAATTATAAATTCAGATTCGAGGTCGTGGAAACCTGAGACGCCGATCATATTTATGTTTCCAAGTGTTTTCGAAGTTTTATTACTATTTCTTTTGATTTGGAGTGCTTACTTTAGAAAGATTTATTCTCCAAGTCAAGTAGAAGTTACTTTATTTAATTTAGAAAGTGTGTTTTGCTGTATAAATAGGAGTTTTTATTCTTTCTAAAAGATTTGGTTTTATTTGTGTTGATCACGCTATTTCGAGCCGATTTGTGGTTCCCGATTTGTCAGTTATTTTGGGAGAGATGATTTGAGTCTGATTGTCGCTATTTTGGAGAGTCATTTGGTCTCGATTTGAGCATAATTTGTTATCACCAAGTCTTGTCCTAAAAGTTATCTAGTTTCCTTTCTTTTTTTTTGTTTTTGGCCAAATATTTACTTTCCTTATAATGAATATTTAGTTTATCTTCATAATATTTCGGGCCTATTTAAAAGGCTTGTTATCCTTATTCTTCTGCTTTAAGCATTAATAAAATTGAGAGTTTCCACTTCTCTGGTTCTTGAAGAACTCCTGAACTTCATCTGCTATTCCGTATGCCCATCAAGACTTCATCGGCTTGATCTCCATCACCGACAGGGCGCCCTCACCTATACCGCTGTCTCTGCTTCCATATAAGCAATCTGGTCAAGGTCATCCATCCAAGCCAATGCTAGAGCAGTTTCTTCCGATCTAATTCGGATCACTGCCCTCACAAGTTGACTAGGGTTCTATCATTTTGCATCGTGAGCAACAGTTCATTTGCTTCGCTGGCCTTTATTTTATTATTTTTTCTTGTCCGGTCCATCTAGTCACCGCTATCCATACCTTCTAAATTCCGCTCAATCCCCAATTTTAGTCACAACCTAACACTACCCATCCCAAGTCCCATTCATTTTTGACGGATATAATTTATATGCTTTTCGTGAACCGTCCCATCCCAAGTTACAAACAAAAAAAAATTCAAAAAAAAAAGCATAAATTTTTTTTACATATTATTATTCCATTGTTGGAAATCAAGTCCCACCATAATATAAAACAAAAAGTCGTGAAAATCGAGAAATTTGTGTCCCTATTTTGTCGCAAAGACTTGAATATTTGTTTGACGCCACCAACCCGTCCTTGGTGTGGTTTGATTGATTTGCGGAAAAATCAGATTTGCTTGATTAGTTCCAAAGAACTAAAAGAGAAATTCTTGCAGGGAAAAAGGCAAGAGGCCGATTATTAGAGGATAAAAGCCAAATATTGTGTGAAAACACGAGCTTAACCGGAGCGAATCATTCTTCGAGTGAAAACCCGCGGAGCAGTGATTTAGGAGGTCCTACTTTTTTTCTAACCTTGTTTTTGGCAAAGACTATGTCGTACAACAACGATCCAAGGTACGCTGAGGCGTCGATATTTAAGTTCATTATGGAGGCCTTAACTAGGTGAAGTAAAGAGGATATTTAAGGGCCGAATTGAACAATTCCACGAGAGGGTGATAAGCTGAGTAAACACGAAACTCCTCCCATAAGACGTAGAAGGGAAAGTACGCTAAGAAGAGGGGCGTGCAGTAATAAGAGAGTATGACTTGAGGAGACTTTGAAGATGAATGGTTATGATTCGTGTTAAGAATGTGAGGTATGTAGTAGATATAAGAGAAGCTAGAATCGTGAAGATAATAATTTGAGAAACATTAAATGAAGATTCCATCTTTCCAAGGAAAAGAATGACCCCAGGCATATCTTGAGTGGGAGAGAAGGTGAGTTGGTTTTGATTGTCATTTATTCCGAAAATAAGAAGGTGAAACTGCCACATGTGGTTCTCGTACTATACCGTCAGCGGGACCAATTAGTTTTAATATGAACCATTAGGAGCCAAGAGCTGAAACATGGAAAGAGATGAAGAGGGTGATGCTTGAAAGAGATTTGTTTCAACTTACTACTACGGTAGGAGTCAAGGTATAAACAAGTTGCAAAACCCGAGGCAAGGCAATCGCAGTGTAAAGGGGAGTATTATAAGGACGGAGGTTGCAATGGTTAGAGCAAATATTGAAGAAGATCGAGAGGCTACAATGATGAGGTTTCTGGTAGGTTTAAACAGGCAGATTCAAAAGGTGGTGGAATCTGCAACACACGTGAGAGTTGGAGAATATGGTGGATATGGCTATCAAGATCGAGAATCAAGTCAAGAGTGAGGGACAAGACTCAACACACGTTCAATCCCAACCCAATTTCATCCACTTGAAGTTGAATCAATGGGGAAGGAAGATAAGCCACCCAATGCAAAGTTTCCAAAATGACAAGAACAAGAGGGTGACCAAACAAGGAAATCAATACCATGAATTAGATTAGACTCTGTGCCATCCTCGGAGGATGCCAATTACAGGAATACGCCCAAGAAGAATCGTTGTCGTAAGGAGGGCTTTAAGTGTGCAAGCCAAGGAAAGGACGAGGTGGTAACGGAGAGAATTTTTTCACACTAGTTGCCATGTCCAAAACAAAGAAGTTTGAAGATGTCTTTTCCGAGGAAATTCGAAGGTTTACCTCTTAACCGGTGGATCGTAACATCAAATTGATTTTCGCGGCTCGTGCTACCATTCAATCGACCTCCGCTTATAGGCGTAATCCCGAGAAGACAGCTGAACTCAAAGCAAGTCAGAATTGATGGAAAAGGATATGTCGTGGAGCTTCGAGTCCATACTGCTCCATCGGGATGAAGTTCCCATAAAGGATGGATCATGAGGATTTGTATTTATTGTCATGTCATCCACAAACATTATTTTTATGGTTGATCTGAGGGATCTAATCTTTTCGAGGAAGCAGTTCACGAACGAAGCTGGCCGTGCGGATCCGCGGATGCAAGAGCCAGAAGATTCATTAGAATTCAATCTTAATTATGGAAAATCTTAGATTCACAGAACTCAGGGAGATTTGACATATTTATGTTTCCAAGTGTTTTGGAGTTTCATTACTATTTTGATTATTGTTAGTATTTTGTAAAAGATTTATTCTCCAAGTCAAAGTGAAGTACTTTTATTTAATTTAGAAAGTGTGTTTTTGGTTAGGAAAAGAGAGTTTCATTTCTTTTGTAGCATTTGCTCGCACTTGGGTGCCATCACATATTTGAGCTCGATTGTTCCCGATTTAGCCGCTATTCGAGAGATGATTTGTTCCCATTTGTCGCTATATTTGGGAGAGTCGCATTTGTTCCGATTTGCTGCTAATTTGTTATCACCAAGTCTTGTCCAAAAAGTTATCTAGTTTCCTTTTTTGTTTTTACAAGATTATACTTCCTTGTACGAATATTTAGTTTCTATTCTTCATATTGTTCGGCTTCATTTAAAGGCTTGTTATCCTTTAATTCTTCTAAGTTTAAAGATTAATAAAATTATAGCTTCACTTTCGTTCTTGAAGAACTCCTCGAACTTATCAAGATTCCGTGGCTCTATCAAGACTTACCACCCATCATCACCGATTGTGGCGTCCTCACCTACCTGCTCTTGCTTCCATAAGTTAAACTGGTCAAGGTCATCCATCCAAGCCAATGCGAGCGCCTTCCGATCACCGATCACTGGTCCTCAATGTTGATCTTGCTCATCATCGCATCAAGAAACCGTGTTGTCTTTCTGAGAAACCCAAAACTTCATCCACCATACCAAAAACCGCCCCAAACAGCCACCCTAACTCCACCTTACCAAACACCCAACCCGACACTTTATCCACCACGGCGTTGTAACAATCACTTAGCTCGGGGACCGGCTATAATCGGCCAAGTAATGAGATATTGATGAGCAGAGGTGGCTGATCAATCTTTGGATCCCTTAATACCCCGACAGATGACAAAATTCTTGTAAAACCTCACATAACCATAACCGCTTCAAAGAAACCCGATGATCGACGGATTTGAAACCCAATTCAAGGTCGTGGACTCACGCTCTTCTGACGAACTTACATCAGATTCGAAGGATCGAAGTTCTACGTGATAAACCCCGTCGAGCAGGAGGAGAAGCCACCTAATCTGGTGTTAGAGACGCCGTTGGCACCGGCGACAATTATAATCACTGAAGAACGATAACATAAATGGTGGAGTTATTGCAATGATGACCTTCAAGCCGATCATCGAGCACGCCGCATCACTTTGATCACGGAGTGAGAGAACCAAAGGTTTGATTGCTCTTTATGGGACAAGGAAGGGTAAACCCCTTTTTGGGAAGGCCGAACACCCTCTTGGTAAGGCTTGAAATCCACAAACCCGCGGCCGAGACATGAGGAAACCCGCCGACCCTCACCTTTAATTCGACCTGGACACAAGCCCGACAAAGGCCGGCTTCGATCCGTCTATAGGTAGGTCCGACAACACAATGTCTGGGCATAGGGAAATGACACTCAGTGTAAATATCCGCCAGGATACTCCCACCAAAGCCATGTTCTCAAAAGGAAACTAAACCACAAGGTTAACGACTGAAACCCATATCGAAGAGAGAGGAGACTCTTCTCCCATGTTTCTTGGCTGGAGCAAATCTTTCTAAAAGAAATACGCTAGAATCATAAAACAAATCCTCCGTAAGATCCGCAGAAATCTTTCTAAAATCAATATGGCGCTTCCACATCAAGGTTTTTTTGATAGTTATGAATTTGATACAAAAAGGGCAATGCCCCAACAAACAAACTTAACAAAACACCGAGCCCAAAGGCTTACCCGAATAGAATTTAAACGGACAAGACCTCCCCTAAAACCTGTGCATCAGCCCGACATGAACCCCACAGGTAATAACCAAACAAGCCAAGCAACAACCAATCCTCTACAACAGTGGCAACAAGCAATTCGACCAAAGATACCGACCAAATGGGATAAACATAAGCCCACAACCCAGTACTTGAAACCAAAACATAATCCATGACTAAGATGCAGACAAGTAACACTAAACAACAAACTCCCACAACAGGTAATCAAGAATCGAACGAAATAAAGACTCACCCTAGCGATTAGTTAATATCCATAATATAGGCGATATGGCATCTATGAGCTTCAGACTAAAGTCTCACCATGATTAAACTAACGAGGATAACTAAACCCAATGTGATTGAGAACCGGCCTGACAAACCCTGATCATTCTCATATCAATTCTTTGAGACCCCAAACATAATTGATCCCCTTTCTCAACACGTCTTAATTCGAAGCCACTCTTCTCTGTTCATGGCCGTGCCATACCGTCGGCCACGAACATATTCGACTGCTCGAATTCACACACGAAGTAAGCACCAGATACCAAACCGCTGAACGCTGAAACCATGATGCAAGGTTGGGACCTGATGGATGATCTAGAAGTTTTGGTAAGTCAAAATATGGGTTCGTAGTTTTAGGGCCAAACAAAGTATGGTCGAAGTTTATGAGATTTTCTGGGTTAGGGAATGATTATGATATATAAGGGAAAAAGGGTATTTAGGAATGTTTTAGTAGTGGTATGGAACAAAAATCACGGCTTTATCGGAAAACCGTCATGGTTCGGTATTATGTTACTTACACGCCTGCGTTGAGACCTCGCTGCGTCACCACGTTAATGAAACGATCCACACTAGATAGATGATGGAGTGAAGGCGCCACAATCAACTATGGACAAGTTGATTGATAAGCCGGACAAAGACTTCGTCACCAAGGAATCCACCAAGGTATGAGAAGCCACGAACTCGTCCTCAAGGAATCCACCTAAGAGATAAGAGAACAAGAGAGAACTCTAGTTGTAAATTTAAAAATATTATTAAACTCAACTGATTAAGGTCAAAAGACTACATTATGGGGGTATATATAGCCCCCTCATACTTTCTAAATCAAAAAGCAACTTCTACTTAACTAGGAAAAGAAACTTTCTAATTACAAAGCAACTCCTTAAAAGAAAACTTTCTAAAATAAATAAAGCAAACTTTCTAAAATTATTATGGCAGCTCCACATCAGGGGTTTGTCCAAGTCTGACCACGTTTTTTTGCCTTCCAAGGCCCAAATGAGGTCCAAAAAGAGCTGCGACGATTCCACGCGCTTTGACCCTCCCTAATCCACCTTCAATAATTAGGGTCGAATTCCCATGTTCTGCGGTGTTTATAGAAGCCTCAGATCAACAAACTAATCTCCACTAACCCCTGATCCTTAACCACATCAGGGGTTTGTCCAAGTCTGACCATGTTTTTTTGCCTTCCAAGGCCCAAATGAGGTAGAAAAAAGGAGTTTTCACGTGTATTCAATGCGTCTTGATCTCCCCAATCAAATTCTTCAATAATTAGGGCTGAATTCCCAATGTTCAATGTGTTTATAGAAGCTCCTGCATCACCCTTGTCCTAAGAAGTGTTGTCCCTTTAAATTCTTTAACTTCTAGGTCGACCACCGTCTCGACCTCGGTTATGATGTGCTTGAATATTGAAGTTTATGGAACCTCATGTACAGTTGACTTGCTTAGATGTGAAACCTCGCCTAAAAGCTTTCAACTTTCATGTGTTTACAATGTACGAGAAGGTAGTGGAAGTTAGAGAGGTCTCCTACATCGCGCCTTAAGCCGCCTCACTAGGCAACCTAAACGATACTAGTCTCGTGGGAATGAGAAGGTGTGTGTCAAGAAATTCCATGACTTGGCTCTTGCAGAAGAGGGGTTTCTTAAACAAAAATCTAGAATTCAGTGGCTCAAGCTGGGAGACCAGAATTCTAACTTCTTCCACAAAGTTGTAAAATCCATTACGTTGGAGGTCGGTCAGATCCTCGCGGACCCTGAGATCATCGCATTACCCAGGTCATAAACATCAATCACAAGGCAAGAATATTTGTGGATCTTGGCCACTAATGCTTACCACATGGATCGTTTGGTTTGGTCCTTCAGCATCCGATATTCTTAATAAGATAACACATGAGGTGTCACACCCGATTTCTTTCTGGCCCGACCGAATCCACATCCGAACCGTGTTCGGGCACGAGATTCTAGCTACCACATTCCACCGTTTTTTTTTTTTCTCAAAGCCGAACTTGTACTTAGGCACAACAATTTCGTAATAACAAAAATCATTTACATATATAAAAAGAACTACCACTGAGTGGTGTGTCCACCAAAATCTATACATTATTATCAGTCCCATTTACATATAATAAAACCGCATTTCACATTTACAAATCGTAGCACTGAGACATATCGTGGATGAACCCTTACTAGTGTGTTGGCCTAGCTAGATGCGGAAGATCGCAGATGCCCTCTTTTGTACCTACACGGATTAAAAACACATGCTAAGCTTTACGCTTAGTGGGGAACGTATCTTATAACTTATATTGGTACACTTGTATTTATACTGAATCATAATAAACATATAACAATAACATATTTCCTTTAATCTTTAGGAATTCATATAATAGATTTACATGCCATAATTATCCTTGTAACCAACTTATGCTTGTCTCGTATCTCGTATATGGTAATGAACTTATACTTATAAAGAAACTCATACTTACTCGTAACTTACACTTCTACAGACTTATTCTTATTCCGATCAGTCCGATATATATATATATATATATATATATATATATATATATATATATATATATATGTCCTTTGAGAGATATGAATAATTACAAGTCCGAGACAAGTACTAAACAACAGGGACTACTCTATGTTAAAAACTGAACCAAAAATTGGCTTAAACATAGCCCCACTTTGTTCTCCTTGAAGTCTAGTTTAACCAGCAACTTGAATCACTCAATTCGGATAAGAAATGACCAAGTTATGGCCAAAATACTAACACCTAACAAAACGTATACTGGGTACCGGCATCGAAAATCAGTGATCGGTACCCGCTGACGTATCACTATGGTAAATCGTACCACCCTCAAAATTTCCTGTAGCGTGTTTTTCTCTCCCCATTTTTCCATATTTGCTACCCAAATCAACCTCAATAATCAATATACACATCAAAACCACTCCATATTCATCTCAGAATCTCTATTCCCATCAAATCATCTTTCTCAATACTTATCTTTAAACCAAAAACCTATCATGAATTCCACCTAAAAATAACCTAAAATGGGTCACAAATCAATACATAAACTAAATATAAAGATTAGTTATTTGTTTTAAACCCTAACTCCATTATACATGCATCAAACCATGAATCCAACCTCTGTGCGGAAGATTCAAGATTCTTCTTTGTACCATTAGGGTTTTACCGCATCTTACTTTCAATAATCTTAGGTTGGGGATGAAATCCCACAAAACCTTGTGTTTCGTGGGGACAAGCTACTAACCATCCAATGGCATGGAAATTCATACAAAACTTTTAGAATTCCATACTCTAATGTTAGATTCCATACAAAACTCCAAAGATCCATACCTTAAATTTGACTTCTTCCTTCTTCCCTTCTTCTCTTCTTCTTCTCTCCTTCCCTTTCTTCTCTTTTCTTTCTCCACTCGCCTTGTCTCAAAAATTTATAATCTCAAATTCGGTCTTAAATCCAAGCTCTCTCTTTAGGCCATGTTTGGCTCCCAAAAACCCATTTTTGGTTTTTAAGTCTTTCTAATTGCCTTTAAGCACATAACTCCTTCTATTTGCATTTCATTTTCAAGCATTTTATACATTAACCCTGGGCTTTTCTTTTATGAGACCACTAGTCCTCAAGTGGTAAATTACATATTTACTTTTGCTCTCACATTAATTCCTGGTCTATCATTTTATATTTCCTAAAATCTATTTAGTTTATAATATACCCTAAACAAGTTCAAAAACCTAGGCAGGCTTCTGTGGTGTTACATTTAGGAGACTAAGAGTGCCATGTTTTCTATTGATGACACACAAAGGTCTTGCCCTACGTGGTTCCCTTCCTATTCTTCAAAAGGGCCTAGAGACACATTGAGTGAGGAGTGTTGCTGGCGCATTTTTCAGCCTGCAGCATGCTTCGTGAGATCAACTGCACTATTATTGCCTTGGTTCCAAAAGTTCCTAACTTAAGCTCTATGCATGATTATAGACCCATCTCATGCTGTAATACTATCTACAAGTGCATTTCGGTACCATTGCACTGCACTGCTTCTGCACTTTCCACTCGGCCCGCCTGCACAACTCTTGTTCACGGGCGAGCAAAGCTAACAACATCCCTCCCCACCTCAGAGTCGGCTGAAAACTATCACCATGATCTCGGCTCCAAGATGTGCTCTCAAGAAGGCCCATGGACTCTATAAGACTCGAGTAAAGAATTTCACCGATCACGATCTCAACATCCTCCTTCGATCGAGAGTGTTCACTTTGGTCTGAGATGACGACGCCCCAATCAATTCAAGCATCGCTTGATTCCGCAAACAGAGAAGCTACTAAAGTTCGTGGTTCGGTCGCGAAGGTGGCCGGCGCCGAGGTCAAGCAATCTGATACGCTAAGGCCAATGGCCAATCGAGGACACTATTTGTGAATCGTCCAATCTTGCTCTTCGCTCTTCACAAATTTCTTTCTACAATGGATACGGGAAGGTGATTATCAAATCCTCCGGGAGGCGCATCAAGGAGTGGGTCTATGGGAAGGAAGCCTTCAGGGGTCGGCTTCTTTGACAAGCGCCTCTATTACATGTGGTTAAATCTTTCTGCCGAGCTGGCTGGCAACACGAGATACCTAGATCTCCACCAATGAGATAATGGTTGTACATATTCGTGTTCGTAGACCCGGTTGCTCGGGATTGGGTTTGAGAATGGCCTTGGTATTTGGTCGTAGACCAATCATTCTTCGATTCGAAACCGCGCACGGGAGATGCTTAACGTGTGCGCATCACCTCCTACCTATTCGTAAAGTTTTTTAACATCCTCCGGGAATATCCGAATCAGCATTAGCCTGATACATTGCAAGTGTTGTAGGCATTCCTATGCATTTAGACACTCTCACTGAGAATCACTAGATTATCCTTTGCTAGGATATGGCTTAGGTGGGATGGAATTGTACATTTCCTAAATTCGCAATATCGATCCTGGGAAATGGTAAGTACACTACTATTAGAATTGAGTGCACCCATGGGTTCCTGAATGCGCACACTAAGATCTGCGGCCATATAGTCAGGAAGTGTCAGGTATGAAGGAAATGGTTGACTCTGAAATACAAATTGTCCGGATCACTTTGTCAGAGGTCCAAAGACTATGTTGATGATGTCATTCTTCTATAGGTGAGTAGTGCAAGACATCACATGATATAGGCAACTACATTACAACCCCGTGTAAGTACGGAAATGAAGGTTACCTAGATCCAGAGTGTCGACCGCAGCCATCCTTCCAATGTTTAACCAGTGTGTCGATGCCGGTAATCTCAAGTCACGCTGATTTTGTACGGCTTGTTTCGATACCATATTCTAATGTTATTCCACCCTAAGTGGGAAGATAGTAATCATTGATCTTCCGCTTGACCTTCCAAATATTGCATTTCGATTAATTTCTCCGCTTCAGGAAACGCTGGGCTATTATAAAGAGAATCACTGACTATACGCCATGTCAAAGAAGAAGCTCAAGAAACCGATGGTGCTGAAACATGCTATCAAGGTCGAACTCTAGCAAGAGGGGTGGGACACCATATCTCCATACATTGCTGATATCGACTAATCACTGTGTCCGTGTCTTGATGGGTGGGTTTGTCTCGTATGTTTTTAACCCTGATAGCTGGGTTGATTTTCTCCGTCATACTGGTTATTGCCCTGCTTTTGGGCTCAGTTGTCTTCGAGGATTGTTGTTCTCTTGTTTGGTTCCACTGCGGTTTTTGTATCGGGTCGATGCCCCTCGCCCTATGTTTTAGTGGAGGTGCTGTCCTGCCAGATTTTCCGCTGCCTCGCTTCGTACTATTTTTTTAATTGTTTGGGTATCGCTCTCTTTGGAAATAAATTCTAATTATCCAAAAAAGAGATTATAAATGGATTGCATCGCCTGCGATAGTATTCAGTACCGTGCGATTTTTCTGCCTATTCCCAAGTTCACTATCACAAGATATTGGAGCAATATTTGCGCTTATATCCAAATGGGAAACAATCCACTGCAAAGGCCGGGCTGGTGTCCGTTTTGTTCCCAGAGGAGGAGGTGGTTTGGCCCACTAGTGTATTAAAGATTCGAACGATGCAAATATTATGAAATCTTCCATACATTTGGAATTTTGTTTTATAGATATTCGGGAGTCCCTTGATTTCTACAAGGCTCACCCATCAAGGATCGTATGCCTCTTACAAAAGAATTACTAATGCAATTCAGCCTGGGACTAGCAACTCTCTATCTTATCTAGAGGTTACAGCTTGATTGTTTGGGCCTTATACAAGATACAATTGTACCCAGCAAAGATGTTTATTATTCCCAAGTATACTATATCTAAGATCGAGCTATTGCCAAGCCTTCTCTATCCGAAATTCCGGGGAAGCGTCATTGCTAAGATCAATTGGGAGTCACAGGTTCGGCAAAGGAGGAGGGCGCTTTGGGCCTCGATTTAGCAAGACCTGAATGATTCAAATGTTATGAAGCATATCTCAACTGCTCTAAGAAGGACTCCATGGTAGATGTGGGTACTGAGGTTTTATCTCACAGGAGTCTTTGGAAACGAAAAAGGTCCCGTACGAGTTGTTCATGAGTTACAAAATCCTTCAACTTTAGAGAGAGGATCAGCCCTCATAAAGCACAAGGTGGGTGACGAGTGGCACCTCTTATGGCATGATTTCCGGAACCTGCTAGCCTCCTTCCTAATATGGAGAGCGGATCTTGTAATAGACTCCGCAATCACACAAATGCTCGAGTATTTGGGTTATTGATGAGGGGGTGGAACCGGCCTACGCATCCAGGGACCTTATGGCTATCAAGAAATCGCAGGCTAATTATCATATCATGCCTAGAGAGGATGAATATCTCGTCCCCAGATCCTTCGGGTTTTCATCAGAAGTTCGCTTGGAACCACTTCGTGCCAAAGAAGCCGCTTTGTTAATTGGCACATATTCGACAGGGTTCCCAAGCCATCAGAGGCATGTCATTAACCGGGCTGGTCAGCTCGTAATTGTAGATTGCTACCTGCAGGCTTCAGTCTCACCAATTCTATATCTGTATTTTGTCGTAAGCATGTTGAAGACAGAACCATCTATCTTCAGCCATATATTTTGGCCACCGTATTTGGCAAAGGATTCACATTATATACGTACCTATGTAACTCCGATATTGGGAGAACGAGCTCTATGGGTAAGTGCCATCAAGCAAAGTCCTTCAATTGTACATAAGGAAGATTGCATGGGGCGCTACTTTATATACCACAGAATACCCAATAGAAGAATACAAGAGAACAACTATGCTCCAAATTTAACACTATTTTTCTGCTCTATTTTGTGATGATGTTAGACTTCAGATTTCCGGTATCCGTAAGGTTGTCAGTAGTCCCGCAAACAGATCAATGTGTGAGAGATGGTCCTTCCCATTAATATTTTATCTTTGTAGGTTGGTTGCTTGATTTAGATTGTTAAATATGTTGCCTTGCCCGGCTAGTTTCCGTTGTTTCTTTTTTTGCCCTGGACATGGGCTTGTTTTTTGTTGGCATTTAGGTCAATGTAACATCGTCTTATATCATAGGGAGGTGCTGTCCGGCTTTTGCCCATTCATGGCCTCGCCTTTATTAGATTCTTTGTCTCACTGCCTCTTAATAAATCTAATTATCCAAAAAATTATCCAAAAAAAAAAATTTGTTTTATAGAAAGGACTCTTGAGTTTTCGTGTGCAAAAAGTCCCTAAGCCGCCTCCCGGGAGTTTGCGTAAAATTATCCAAATATGGATAGGACTGACTTCCTTACAAAGTTAAGGTGTAGTACGGTGTTGGGACCTTTTAAGTAGCATGATTGCCAACCGGCTTGGTCCCTCTCCTTGTTATGGTGAAAGGATCATACGATCCTTCTCTATTCATAGTAACGCCTGGCGTGGCTGAGGTTATTTGATAAGGTGAAGTGGAACCCGCCTATCGCTAACTCAGTTGCATCTTATTGCTATCAAGGATAGTTGTGTTGATTATCGCCTTGATGTCTCTAGTGAGATAGTGTCCCCTGACGTCGCCCTTTCCGGGGTTTTCATAGCTCACTGCGGGCACCATATTAGATCGAAATTGCCGATTGTAAACTCCGGCACTCACGATCTGGTTCTGGTTATTAGAGACATGCTTATTGTGTGGATGGCCATCTAGACGATTGGCTACTCTAGATAAGCTTCTCAAGTGGGGCCTTACAAACTCTTAGTTCCTGTGGTTTTTTGCCTGTTAGTGGGTGAAGATAGAGACCACTTGTTCTTCGCCATTTCACCGCGGTATCTCGATGAGGATTTAAGGTTATGGGAATTCTAGAATGCCGAGAAATTGGGAGAATGAATTTTATGGCAATCTGTCCAGTGCAAATCTTTCCACCGACATTAATAGGATTGCATGTGCGTATCGTTATCTACCACTTATGAGACACAACGGAATAGCATCCATGAGAACATTTTTGTTCCCGCTCGATGCTATTTCCACCTCATTTGTATTGATGTTACCGAATATCCGTATTCAAGGTTGTTGATAATCCTTCTAACGGTGCTTTGTGTGAGAGGTGGGCCTTCCCGCATAATCTCCTTGGCAATTGTTTAGGTTTAGGGACCTGAAGTGTGATTGGTGGTCCTCTGGATTGCTGGGGACTTCTCTCTTTTTGGTCCTTGGTTGCCTTTGCCAGCCGTGGGCATCTTCGCTTCTTGGCCCGGTTGTGGGCTTTTTTTTTTTTTGGATAATTAAGAATTTATTACCAAAGGCGCAACGCCCCAACCAAAGAATACATGAACTCCGAGGCCGAGGCCACAACCAGCAAAGAAAAACGGACAAAGACCCTATAAATATAGGAACAGTACACCAACAACATAAAGCCACCAATAAAGACACAAGCCTACATTCGCAAAAAGAAACAATACAAGAACCCGCCACAACCCGGCAAGGCAACAAGGCAACAAGGCCCCAAATAATCACAAATCAAGCATCCAACCAGCCAGAGATAAATATTAATAGGGAAGGACCATCTTCACACATTGATCCGCTTTGCGTGATCACCAACCTTCTCGAGACCAAATACGAAGTCTAACATCATCACAATGAGGTGAAAATAGTATCACCGAGCATAGTTGTTCTCATGAATCTATATTTATCTCGATGACCCGCAATAAGTGGTAGATAGTAGCACCAATTAATATTCCTTGTAATAATTAAGGACTTTCCCTTTGTTGGTAATTACCCACAAGAATTCGTTCTCCCAATTCCTGGAGTTCTAGAGACTTCAGATAACCATAAACTCGCCAAACACACACCGCGCAATCCTAAGAATGCTGGTTCCCGTCAACATTAGCACGACAAAATACACAAGATATAGAGCTGGTGAGACCCCACTTGAGAAGCTTATCCTGGGTAACCAATCTGTTCTGTACGGCCAGCCAGACAATGAAAGCATGCCTCCTGATGGCTTGGGGAAACCAAATCGAATAGTGCCAATTAACAACCGGCATCTTTAACTAAAGTGGTTCCGTGCGTGCTTACAAAGGAAAACCCTATAAGGATCTAGAGTCCAAGAGATAATATCCTCCCTAGAGGCATCGATAAGGTAATTGGCACAACTGTTCTTGATAGCAATAAGGTCACCTGAATTAGCGGTAGGCCAATTCCACCCCCCTTCATCACAATAACTGAAGTGCCTGAGCAAGCATAAAGAATTGCAGTCATACAAGACTGGGCCACCATGGCTAGGAAGGAGAGGACCAACCGGGTTCCAGAAATCATGCCATAAATATGTCGCCACCCCATCACCCACCTTGTGCTTTATGAGGGGTCTGATCCTCTCTCTAAGTTGAAGGATTTTCCACCAACTCAGGAACAACTCGTGGGGACCTTTGCATTCCAGAGGCTCCCCTGCCGCAGATAAAACCTCTGCACCCACGCCACCCATAAGGAGTCCTTCTTGTAGAACAGATTCCAGACATGCTTCATAACATTTGAATCATTCAGGTCTTTAATACGCTCGAGGCCTAAACCGCCCCTCCTTTGGAAGACACACCTAATCCCACTTGGATCTTAAGAAGCACTGAATGACCGTCAATCTTAGATATAGTATACTTGGGGATAATAAATGGGGCGCACTAGTACAATTAGAGCATCAGATAAGACCGGGGCAATCACAATGTAATCACGGAGATAAGATAAAGATTTGCTTGTCCAAGATCACTCGGCCACTTCTTTTGAATAAGAGGCATACAATCACCGTGAGGAGCCTTGTAGAAACTGGGAGGGACTCCAAATATCTCATAGAAACTCCGCCTGCATTTAACCCCGTATGCTCAAATGTCATTCCTAACTCATCGAAACACCGCTAGGAAAATGGCACTTTCTCGTTTGTTCACTTGAGTTCCCGAGAAGCTACACTTAAAACCCGCTTTAATTCGCCCATGAAGACCAACACCTAATGCGTCCCACCAAAACAAAAACATATCATCTCGCAAAATATAAAAGTGAGTTAGGTTGATTTCCTTGCATCTGGGGTGAAACTGAAACCCTTGCCTATTGGCGGCCACAGCTAAGGATCTGGAAAGGGCCACCATTGCGAGGATGAATAAAAAATATGATAAAGGGTCCCCTTGCCTTAACCCGCTTTACAGTGGGCAAAAAACCCAAGCTCAACATTTATCAAATAGAGAAGGACGGGCAGTGATGCAAGTCATAATACATTTCATGTAGATGAGTAGGGGGTTCCACACAGAGAGGATACTCGAGATACAACCCCAACTAACCTGTGGTCGTATGCCTTCATGATGTCAACCTTAGCGCACACTTGGGAGGCACCAATATCACGATGGTAGCTTAACATAAGGTCTTCAGATAGCTGACATCGTCTGCAAGCACGTTCGACCTTGAACAAAAGCCGACCGTGATGGGCAGAGCACAAACTGGAAACACTGCGACTCAAGCAATGATCTTCGATGCACTTATAGATGGTGTTGCACATCAAGAAATTGGCCTATAATCGCATGTCCACTGGGAACCTTAGGGCACCAAAGCTATAATTGCATAATTAATTCGCTAAGCATACTTCCAGATTCAAAGAAGGAACTCACAAATTACAAGAAATGTCAATTCCAATAATACCCCCAAGCCACCTGAGAAATCGCGAGGAAACCGCACCTGGGGCCGTGGAGCTTTGGAATCATCAATGGAAAAATGGCTTCTCGACTTCTATGGGAAATCGCTGATTCCAGCTTGATCCAGATGCCTGGGGACCACCGGCTTCATCCAATCCATCCAAATACCTAACTGAACGTCCATCGTAACATAAAACACCCTTTGGAGGTGCCTTATAGCTTCCTCGCTTGATGGCAACCGGTCTTCGCTTCGCAGCTCATTTTCAGAATAACCTTTTAAAGCAATCTGTTATCACGAGCTTTGACAAATTAGGAAGAAGCTAGTGTTCGGTCCTAGCTTAAGCCACCGAACTCTAGATTTTTGCTTCAAGAAACTCTCCTCAGCAGCGGCTAAGTCATGATAATTCTTGCCAACTCTTCTCATTTTCCCCAAAGCAAAGATGGGACTAGAGGGACCGTTGAGTACAACAGATTGGGTCGCAAAGTGCTCCGGTCGCCACAAATACAATACATGCAATCCTACCAAAGGATCGGAAATTGAAGGCTTGGGATGGCCTTCACACTTTTCAAATTATGTCACCTCCGAACATGGGAGTACCGAAAACTCATTACTCCACGCTTCCTTTACAAGCCCAATGAAGTCTGGATGATCAGCCCATAAATTAAAGAATTTGAATGGGATAAGCTTTCTGGGCCCCTAATCCGATTAATTTTAAGACTCGGTAACCGAGGGCAATGATCGATACAATCATGTGGGAACATCCGTGGATCGCATTGGGGAACATATCCAAGCCGCATTCATTTTGAAGGTATCCGCCAACTTTCTAGCTATGAAGTTAACACCGCTTGACTCGCTCATCCAAGTAACAAAGGCCCAAAAGGAACATCCGCAAGCCTGCTGGAAACAGTAACAAAGCCATTCAGTAGATCACATTAAACATGTTGCCCCTATCTTCACTTCTAAACCTGGTGGTATTGAATTCGCCCATAATCATCCAAGGGTTTTGGCCAACCAAGGGCTCACACCATAAGAGATGGCGCCAGAGCACACCCTTTCTATCCATGTAGTTAAAGTAGGAGGCGCACACCGCGAGAACTGTGTAGAGATGTTGCTTTTCAAGACAAGAATGTGGCAAAGCATAGCTTGGTCCTGGAGGAATAATATCAATGCCGACCTTCCTGTAGGTTTCCACAACCAGATTCAAACGGCATGCTCATAGTTATGGAAGAGTTCCACCCTAAAAAGAGAAACAGCACCTGTCCTAGGGTGCGAACTTCTTTTTGTTTCAGGGGTCTCAAGCCTTTATATTCTAAGAGGCGAACTTAACCATTGGGAAGAGGGAGTCCCCACTATCATTTGATCCTGCGCATTAGCCGGCCCGTTTCTTCACCCTGCTTTCTCTCGAAGAGGCATGCGTGAAGTCCAGCCTCACAACCCTTTATGTGCCCGAATGTGTCAATAATGGGAGAAGTATCCCAAAAAATCAAGCAGTTAACAATAGGAACTAGACAAGGTTCTCCCAACACCCAAAGATCTCTCCTCCGCTCACACTAGACATGTATGTTACCATGCAAACTTGGGAGGGACGTCAACTCACAGCCACATCAACTTCTCCGCTGGCCCAAATTCTAATTTCGACTGCATGCTAGAATAGTAGTGAATGGTGGCACACCTGGTTTGATCGAATTTTGTGGAGTTCCCAGCTGCTAACTTCAACCCTTCCCCTTCATCCTACATGATCCTCTGCCACTACCTCATGCTTACTGCTCGTGGATTTGTGGCGATTATTCCACAAATGACTCTTCTTAGAACTTGACATCAGTATGTGTTATGCACAACAAACAATGCAAATTCTAATATATTTAGGAGCCCAAGGATATCTGACTATTGTAGAATAATTCACATACTCCCCCTGGCCCAGTATAATGCATTTAGGGGAATACAATAAACCCCAACCTCTATACAAATTCTAGCAAAAGATAATTTAGTCTCGTTCCTGAGCTGGATCAAGGTGTAGCGGATTCCAACATGATGCAAGGCTGGGACCAGACGATGATCCGTAAGTTTAGTAAGTCAAAATATGGGTTCTGGGAAGTTTTCTTGGGTCAAAATAGGCGTATGGACGAATTTTGGAGATTTTCTAAGTTATGAGAAAGGTGAATTTATGGTATATATAAGGTATTTTCGGAAGGTTTGGGTAGTATGGGAACAAGATTTGGAAAGTTTTGGGCTTAGAGGTTGAAAATATGGTTATGGGAAAGTTTATAAAGATGATGGTGATGGAAAGTAGAGTTGCACAAGAGTGGTAATGAAACGATCCACACAAGATGGATGATGAAGTGAAGGCCACAATCAACTATGGACGGGGTTGGATTGATGTTTCCGATAAAGACTTCACTTACCAAGGAATCCACCTCAGCATACAGGAAGCCACTAACTCATCTCCTCATGGGAATCCAATTCAATGAGAAATCAAAATATTATTAAATCAGAATTGATTGTCAAAGACTACATTAGGGGCATATATAGCCCCTTTACTTTCTAAATCAAATAAAGAAACTCCACTTTAATTAGGAAAGAAACTTTCTAAATTACATAAAGCAACTCTTAAAAGCAAACTTAAAATAAATAAAGCAAACTTCCTAAAAATAAATAAAGCAAACTTTCTAAATAAATATAGCAGCCCACATCGGGGGTTTTTTTTTTTGGATAATTACACTGATACCAAGGCAACGCCCAACCAAAGAATACAAAGAGAATCGAGTGGCCCGAGGCCACAACCAAAGAAGAAAAAGGACAAAGACTCTCCCCTATAATGTGAGGAGGTGCACCCAGTCACCCGAACAACACAAAGCCACCAACAAAGACACAAGCCCACAACCGGCAACAAAAACAAAACAAGAATCCGCCACAACCGGCAAGGCAAAGATGGCCCCAACAATCACATCATGCAACCCAACTTGTAGAGATAAAATATTTGTTAGGAAGGACCATCTCTCACATTGATCACGCTTGGCAGACTATCAACAACCTTCTGAGACCGTAAATACGGAGTCTAACATCATCACAATGAGGCGGTAAAGATAGTATCACTGGAGCATAGTTGTTCCTGCCATGAATTTTACCATTTCGATGACCCCATATGCAGATAGTAGCACCCCACTAATCTTCCTCAGAATAGAGCCGGGCGACTTTCCCTTGTCATGGCAATTAACCACAAGAATTCGTTCTCCCAATCTCCGAGTCTCCAGAGACCCCACACAACCATAGAATCCTCCGCTAAAATACCACTAGAAATGGCAACCGAAGAATAAGTGGGTCTTTGTCTTCAAATATTCAGCACACAAAACATACTTTATATAGAGTCGTGAGTCCCCACTTGAGAAGCTTATCCGAAAATCAACTGCTCAGACACACCAGACAATGAAAGCATGCCTCCCGATAGCTCTGAGGAAACAACTTAAGTGTGCCAATTAACAATCGGCTTCTTTGGTCTAGCGGTTCCAGCAAGAGGGCCATAAAGGAAAACCCTGCATTTAATCTAGAGTCCAAGAGACACATCAAGGGTTTGTCCAAGTATGACCATGTTTTTTTGCCTTCCAAGGCCCAAATGAGATCCAAAAAAGGAGTTTTCACATGTATTCAATGCGTCTTGACCTCCCCAATCCAATTCTTCAATAATTAGGGCCAATCAATGTTTATGTGGCTCCTGGTGATCAAACCCCTATAGTTGGAAAAAGACTTGTCCTCAAGTCTTCACCATGATAAGGGCCTAAATCCCACCTTGAACGAGCAAGATATTGCAAATAATTCCAGTAATTTAACCTTGTAAGCATTCTTTATGATCTTCTTAATAATCTTGGAAGAACCATCTATTCTTGTGCACAACTCAGAACACCTCTTTATCATCTGTAATGTATCCATCCTCCTGACCAAATACCTCACTTCTTTGATAACCTTCATATGCTTGTTTTTCATGTTGTCTCACTTGCCCTTTGTTGAATCTTGCTTCCTCATGAATAAAATGTTGTTGAGCTTGCAATCAAAACATACCCAAGATCCATCTTTTCATGCACCAACTGATGGGAACCACATAGGAACTTTCACTCTTTGAACAAGCTCTTCCTTTGTCAAGAAAATCATCAACTTTAAACTTTTCATGCTCCCTTAGGGCTCTTCAGAGGCTAGCTTATTAGAAAACCAAACCCTAGATGAGGTCTATTTGATGTTGAATACCTTTGTATAGGTGGAAAACTGTAGTATTTCTTCGCATTACATCAACAAATTCTATAATCGAGTTTACTTCAGTGAGAGAATTCTTTTTTACTTTCGGTTTCTTCAACAACCAAAGTCGTCGCATCTGAAACATCTTTGATTTCTAAATCAAAATTTGACGGTAGTGAACTCTTCTCCTCATCTTCTTGGATATGGTTAGATTCGACTACTTCTTCAACATCTTCTTCCTTGGCTTCATCTTCCTCAATTAAGGCAAACGCTTTTTGGTTAGGACATTCAGAATCAATATGCCCTAACCCTTGGCACTTAAAACACGTCTTTGACTTAGAAGCCAATTTTTACAGCTTCACTCTTTACTTGAGCTGGGGTAGTTTTCGGCATTCACTAGATTCCAAGAATTAGAACCTCAACAAACCCTTCATTAGCCAGCACTCTTAGTTGTAGTAGAGTTTCCATACTTTTTTAGGTTGTCCCAACCTTCAAAGCAAGTTTCATCACATCTTCAAGACTATTATATGGTTGCAAAAATAACTCTAAAGCAATACCGCATCTCAAACCAAAGAATGTAAATGCGGTGGGCTATGCATATTTCCCTCGCCTCTTGCAAGTCTCCTTTGATAATCAAGTTTACAAACTTAGCTTCGAATACTCCTCCACACTCAAATCTCGTTGTTTAAAGCTCCTAATTTTGAGGTAGATGTCTTGGCGGTAGCTAAAGGAAGGTACTTCCTTTTAGTTCTTTCTTCATCTTTCCCAAGTTTGAATCTTCTTTGTGTGAGAGGTGGGCCTTCCCGCTTGAATCTCCTTGGCACTGTGGTTCATCTTCCTGTGTTTGGTGGTCCTCTGGATTGCTGGGGACTTCTCTCTTTTTGGTCCTTGGTTGCCTTAGCCCGGGCTGTGGGCGGGGTTTTTGAGCTTGTATTTTATTTTTTGCCCGGTTGTGGGCTTTTGTTTGGTTGGTGTGCCTCTTTGTGTTTGAGGGTTGTCTGCTCGATGCCCTTCCTCTATTTTTAGGGGAGGTGTCAGCCTCAAAGTTTTGGCTCAGGCCTTGTTCCTGTAATTTCTTGGTTGGTCAGGGTCGCCTTTTGCAATAAATTCTTAATTATCCAAAAAAAAAAAGAATCTTCTTTTTACCATCTCTTTCACGTTGTCTCTTCATGCTTTTCCACCAAATGTGGCTATCTTTTGCACATCTTTGTAGCCACCAACTTCAATTTCTCTTTAACGTTCGTGGGAATCATAATACTCAAAGACAGGTGCTCACTATATTACTGTCCAAAATTCATCAGATCCATCCTTCCATCGACTCTGAATGTTAAATTTTGATTGAATTCAAAGCCTCTACTCAGTTAATGCCATGCCCGTTATAGTAATCTCTATCTCCTGTAATATAATCATACTCCCATGATAACTCTATAGTCTCGTACATACATACCTTAGCTTTCTCAGGCCCCAAGAAACCTTCAAGTTGACTAGGCTGCAAAAGCTTCTTCATAAAAATCATATTTTTCCTCCTCGCTAGTGAACCACCAAACCATATATCTAGAGATCTGTCTCAGCATCAAGCACAATCGCTTGCTTATGATCACCATCAATCCATGAGCCTGATACCACTTTGATGCAAGGTCAACGCATATGATCCGTAAGTTTAGGTAAGTCAAAATATGGGTTTGGGAAGCTTGGAAAGTTAAAATAGGTTGTTACGAATTTTGTAGATTTTCTACAAAAAGGTAAATTTATGGTATATAAAGGAAAGGGGTATTCAAGGTTTTGGTAGTATGGAACAAGATTTGGAAAGTTTTGGGTTAAGGTTGGAAAATATGGTTATGGAAAGTTTAGAGAAAAGAGTGAGATAGATAGAAAGTGTAGTCAGAGACAAGAGCGTAAGTTAATACCGACATTTAATGAAACGATCAACACAAGACGGATTTAGCGAAGTGAAGGCGCCATTAATCAACTATGGACGGGTTGGATTGATAAGTCGACAAAAGACTTCGCCACCAAGGAATCCACCAAGGTATGAGAAGCCACGAACTCGTCCTCAAGGGAATCCACCCAGATAAGAGAACAAGCAGAGAACTCTTGGGCAAGTAAATTGAAAATATTATTAAACTTCAATTGGGACACAAAAATATTCACATTAGGGGGTATATATAGCACCTTACTTTCTAAATCAAATAAAGAAACTTACTTTAATTAGGAAAAGAAACTTTCTAAATTACATAAAGCAACTCTTAAAAGCAAACTTTTAAAATAAATAAAGCAAACTTTTCTAAAATAAATAAAGCAAACTTCTAAAATAAATAAAGCAACTTCCTAAAATAAATAAAGCAAACTTTCTAAAATAAATGCCATAGCGTACTCCACATCAGGCTCATTCCAAGTATGACCATGTTTTTCATTCCAAGGCCCAAATGAGATCCAAAAGGAGTTTACATGTATTCACGCGCCTTGACCTCCTCTAACTAATTCTTCAATAATTAGGGCCGAATTCCCAATGCGTTTGTGTACGAGTAGAAGCTCCCAGATCAAACAAAGGTTGCAATGTGCCCAAGAGAAGGCTTTGTCCAAGATTCCGCAGGAATGTTATGTAACCCGACCCGCACGATAGATGATAACCGAATGCTGATGTCCATTCCAAAGCCTCCACGTAATAATATGAACGGTCTCCCGCTAAGTGCCATGGTCCAAAGATCTATAACCCAAATTCCGAGCCTCCTATCCTCGAATCAAGAAGAACAAACCATTCTGCCAGAAATTTCGTGCATCTCCCTCGCCCAAAGCCTCTGTTATCCGTGAGAGCGCACCACTGAACGGGGAGGCGTTGTCCCGAAACCCGCCCTACCAACATCCTTCCACATGTCAATGCCCTCATTCACCGCTCCTCCGAGGTTTGGCAACAAGCTTACCATCGCACATTGCGCACGTAGAATCAAGAATGCACTTCGCTTTCACAGCATAGAGACCAAACTTTCCAGATCTGATCGAGGATCATTAGCAATCTCTGAATTAATGGTAGCTGGAAAATCTGGGATGCAGTGGACATACCCTTTTCCCGCCAAGCCTGACCTCTGTAAATCGCCCTTCCTCACATGCTCGTCCTGCTTGCCGGATGAAGGTAACGACCTGCTAAGACCAAGGAGAGCCTTCAAGGAGCAATTACCGGTCGGATTCAGCTCGTCAGGCGCACCCATTCGACCAGTCGTCAGGCAGAGCCATGCTTTTCGTCCGACGCCCGCGTTCGCCTTTGCCGATGCCATCTTCAGCCCCGAGGTAGCTTTAACACAGAATGGAGTCGCCTGACTCTCGAGGATCGCCCTCTTCGCCGATGTGCTCGAGCAGGAGGTGTTAGTCCCCTTTTTAGGAGCCCAATACTGAGAGAACCCACTTTGTTGAGGCCGATCTGGTACACTTCCTCCACCAAAGACCGATCCCATCACATTCGCCATACCTATAACTACCAGGTCCTTCCCCCCAGACGGATTTCTTTCACGCCGCCTTGCGATTTGAGGAGGATGTGCATCAGGACCGGCGATCGGGTCATGATGGCACCAAATGCGCGCTAGAAACGCCCGAGGATCGCCGCATCGGATAGGGCCACTCCACCGTCGCAACATGCACACATCTCCATATTCGAAGCTCGCAGGTGGGGAGTCCGTTAGCAGCTGACGAACAAACATGTCTGCAGTGTCAACCCCCACCAACTCCATTCCCACCGCAGGTTGTCATCCCTGTGAAGACAAGTGGGTCCCTAGAGAGCATTTCGATTCCTGAAGCATTTCCCTTTGGACATAGAGGTTTTTTCTTGGCTTTTGTTTGGTTTTTTTTTTTTTTTTATGACCTAGGGGTGATCGGTCCGCTTACGCATCCCCATAATCCCCTAGGGGCCCCAGAGAACCGACCGGGTAAGCCTCCCCATTTATGGGGAAATCCCCAGTGTCCCCCCGGGAGGCTCGAACCTGGGACCTCCGCCTTTGTGAGGCAGGGCCAAAGGCCAACCGAGCTCCCTGTAGCTTTTGTTTGCCAGGCCTCTTGTGTTTGAGGGGTTGTTCTGGCTTCGATGCCCTTCCTCATTTTAGGGGAGGTGCTGTCCGTTTTTTTTTTGGCTTGTGGGCCTTGTTCCTTGTAATTTTTGGTTGGTTGTGGCTTTATCTCTTTTGGTAATAAATTCTAATTATCCAAAAAAAAGGAGGAGAAAAGGCTTGAAGGAAAGCTTGGTTTTTGGTGGAAAAAGTTCACTAAGGTACATAACATGATCTTTGAGTGGGGAAACGAGTGGCTTTGATAGAATGCTCCCTAGGAATGTTCTGCTTGTTGTCTTCGCATTGATTCTGCAGAGATGATAAACTCGTGAAGGACAGAGTTAGTGGGGGTTAACCACGAAAGTGGCCTACCGAATCTAAAACAAAACTGGGCTCCTAAAAAGGTTACCCACACGATAGAGCTCGACCGTGAGATCACCAGTCGAGTGTAGGGGCGAAAGGCCACCGGCGAGCGATCATCTGGAGGTCACACGATACCGCGATTCGAACGATGTGGTGCGTTTCTACGCCGATCCTGTTATTGTAGATCCCATCGATACGGCCGACAGATATGGTGATCCATCCGATTTGGTGGGTTTCACTACTCTGAGTTCGAACTCAGCTGACTTTGGAGCTCACAGGCTGGGATTGCCATGGTCATGGAGGGATCGCTGAAACCGCCAAAGAAAACATCATGCAGCAAGAAAAGAAGACCGATCACAGGGACTGGATTACGAAGTTATGGGTAAGGAGAAGGACACGATCCAAGTCCCAAGCAGAGGAGCTGAGGAAGCAAGGGGTAGTGATGTTTGGGAATGAGGGTATGAAAGGTGCCCAAAGAAACTCGAGTAACCATCTTCATGCCTAGAAAATAGGTGGCCCGCTACAATTCTATATGCCACATAGTGCTGATGCGAAGATTGTTGCACCTCCGTCGGAGGTGGTGAATGAGGGAACTGATAGTGGTGCTATCGCTTCGTCGGGCAATTTCGGATAAACGTCTTCGCTTCCCCGTTGTACGGCCTGTAAATAGGCCGCAAGCGCATGAGATGCCCGACATTTCCACAACCGAGAATGGTTTATTTTTTCGTATTCAGGACCCGAGGTTCTGGATTGGGTCATGGATTCGGACCATGGAACTCCGGGTAAAGGAGACCTTCATATTACGCATGGAAACCGTGTATGGATATGCTTAACATCCACTATCCACTCATTCCAATATGGGTCAGTTCTATAATATTCCTTGTAATATCGATTGCCACATGCCTGCACATTGCAAGCACCGCGTGGCATTCCACTTCATCTTGATTCACCTACCGAAACCGCACAAAATTCGTCCTTTTGCTAGGATATGTATAGAGGTGGGGGTTGATTGTGAATTCCCTAAGTCTGTGTTATTGGACAAGGGTAATGGCAATTTTTCTACGATAAGAATCGAGTATCCTTGGACTCCACAATGCTGCCCTGTATGCAAACGATTTGGCCATAACCTGGAAAATTGTCAAGAGGGCCCAAACAGCATAATGGTATCCACTAATCCTGGGGCTAAGGATGAGATGGTGGCTGGTGACAAGAAGGATACGAATGACGGTGTGGGATGGCAAGAAGGCGTAAGGTGATATCAAGTATTATTACAATTTACGCTGGTGGCACAGCGCAGAAGCCAGGGCTAGCCAGGTGGCCGAGGAGGAATTAGTATGACTAATGTAGCTGTCAACCAGTTACATGGGAATACTTCCGAATGCCTAGCTCAGAGTGAGGAAGAAGAGGCAAATTAAATCTATAGGAGACTCACAGTCCGATCCTAACAATAATTCTGAATTCTCGGATACTTCCCCTACTCTGACACGTTTAAGCACATAAAGAGAGTGGATGAGCTGGACTTCACGCCTGTGCCAATCTCCAGGAAGAAGCTCAAGAAATTAAAAAAGCAGAATCTTGCAAATAAATAGGATCCAGTGGCAAGGGGGGAGGCAAACCATCCCAATGGTTAAATTCGCCCATGGAACATAAGGGGTTTGGAAGGACACCCTGCTAAAAAGAAGTGTCGTCATTGAGTTCCATGCTCTTGATTTTGTGTGTATTCGAAACCCTGCAGCGAGCAAAACAAATAAGGATAGAATCTTTTCTTCTATGTTTCCGGGTTGGCGAATGTTTCATAACTACGATCATGCTCTACTTGGTAGAATTTGGATTTGTGGTAACCTCGAAAAGGTTAACATTAATATCATCCACTCTATGGATCGTGCAAAGGTAATGTCACATTACGCCCATAAATGACAAATATTCCTTTCGTGTTCGGGTTGTATATGCTTCAATAACTACATTGAAAGAAGCGGTGTTAGATGCATACCCACCATTGGTGTGGTCCCGTATCGACTCAAAACCCATGGATGGTAATAGGCGCATTTCAACACCACCCGTATTCACAATGAGAAAACCGGGGCACTTCGTTCAGACATGCCTATGAATGAGTTCCATGAGCGCCTGCTCAACCGAGTCGGGCGGACGCTCCTTTCGGGACCTATATTTACACGGGATGAATCACTACGAGGGGGAAAACCCATTGACCTCAAGACGTTCAACTTCCATTCCTTTTGTAAGCTGCGTGAACGTGTAGTAGATGCCAGGGAGAAATTAAATCAGGCTCAATCTAATTCATTTAACAATCCACGATCCTTAATCATGGACAAAGGAGAGGAAGTGCTTTAAAGGCGTACTCATGATCTTGCATATGCCGAGGAGGGTTCTAAAACAAAAGTTCAGAGTCCAATGGCTCAAACTTGGAGATCAATATAAAATACTTTCAATAAAGCAAATAAGGCTCTGAATGCACGAAATTGACAGCAATAAGAGGGAAACGGGTGCAGAATCAAGATCCGTTACAATAAAAGAGGAAGCAGTGCGCTATTTCAAAGATATTTTATGTGCTGATGGTCCACAAAGTGCAAATAGTACCCATGAGTATTGTGCTGGTGGATTTGTTTGGTCTCCGCAGCACCTGGATATATGAAAAGGTGAAATATCTCATGAGGAGGTCAAGGCGGCCATGTTCTTGATAGATGACAACAAAGCCCCGGGCCCTGATGGTTTCTCAGCTCGTTTTTTCAAGGCAGCGTGGAGTATAATTGGGAGCGATGTAATTGATGCAGTGATCTCATTCTTCAAATCTAGCAGCCTTTCTGCAGATAAATTGCGCTATTATTGCTCTTGTGCCCAAGGTCCCTAACCCGGAGTTTATGAATGATTATAGGCCATCTCCGCTGTAACACTGCTATATGCATATCGAAGATTATTGCTGCAGGATTAATCGCATTCCCGATATTATAAGCCCTACATACAAATTTTCGTGGAAAGGCCTGGAGCACAGCGCATAATATTCCTATTCATGCAGAGCTTCGGCAAACACACCGAACATTGGAATTCAGCCCTAATTATTACTATCTGATTGGGGGAGGCCAAGACGCATTGAATACATGAAAACTCCTTTTAATCTCTATTTAGCTCTCGGAAGAAAAAACGTTACGTACTGACAAACCCCCATGTGGAGCGCCATATTTATTTGAGAAAGTTTGCTTTATTTATTTGAAAGTTTGCTTTATTTATTTTAAAGTTTACTTTTATTTATTTTAGGAAGATTTGCTTATTTATTTTAGAAAGTTTTCTTAGAGTTGCTTTTGTAATTTAGAAAGTTTCTTTTCCTAGTTAAAGTAGAAGTTGTTTTTTGTAATTTAGAAAGTTTCTTTTCCAGTTAAAGCAGAAGCTGCTTTTTTTGATTTAGAAAGTACGGCTATATATACCCCCTAATGTGCTTTGAAAATCAGCCAAGTTTAATATTTAAGATTTCTCTTTTAAGAGTTCTCAGCCTTCTTATCTCGCGGACTCCCTGGGGGACGAAGTTCGTGGCTTCTCATACTTTCGTGGATTCCCGTGGCTAAGTCTTGTCCCGCTTTATCAATCAACCCGCCCATGCTGATCGTGGCGCCTTCACTTCATCATCCATCTGCGGATCGTTTCATTAAACCTAGCAACCACTCTTGTGCAAACTCTACTTCCATCACCATCTCATCTTTCTCTAAACTTTCCATAACCATATTTTCAACCTCAAAACTTTCCAAATCTTGTTACATACTACCAAAACATTCCTAAAATACTCCCTTTCCCTTATATACCATAAATTCACCTTTCTTAACTTAGAAAATCTAAAATTGTCCATAACCTATTTTGGCCCAAGAAAACTACTCCCAAACCCATATTATTTTGATCTCTTACCGCAAACCTGGATCATCCATCACTTGGCCCCAACTCAGAGATCAAAGTGGTATCGAGCTCAAGGATCGATGGTCGATCATAAGCTAAAGAGTATTCGGGTTCCGAGACAAGAGTCCTAATCATGGTTCAAGTGGTTCTCAATCCCCATTGCAAAACGCCTCACGATCTTTGAATTTATGGTTCAAATAGCCTACAAAAGCAAGATGGCTATCAATGATGATCCTATGGCGACAAAGACCTTCATGGAAGGTGAAGGTGATGAAAGTTTTGACGAGGGAACTGTGCCGCCTAGCCAGTTCGAAATTACTGAGGCGTAAGAAGCCTAAAGACAAGCATTCAAGAGATTATGATGACGAAGGTATGAAGATCGATACCGCCATGATGATTACTATGAGAAACATAATGATGATGAAGGTTCCAGATTCAATCCAAAGTTTGATATTCCGTAATTTAGCTGAAGAATATGCCGATGACTTCGATCGCTTAATACCGTCGAACGTGTCTTTGAATATTATGATTCCCCCCGGAAGCAAAAGCGGTTGGTGGTTATCAAGATGCGTTAAGAATGCTTTTGGTAACGGTGGCCACGAGAGATGATACAAGAAGAAGATTGAAACTTCTGGGAAAAGATGAAGAAAAGAACTAAAAGGAAGTATCTTCCTTCCATCATCGCCAAGATATCTCTCAAAATTTAATTTGAAGCAAAGCAGACCGACTGTGAGGAGTATTCACTGAGTTTGAAAATTTGATGATCAAAGGAGACTTGGTAAGAGGTCGAGGATGTACCCAGTCTCGCTACCTTTGCCGGTTTGAGGTTCAAATTTCTAAACCTGCTCAATTGCGTACCTACATAATACTCTTCAGATGTGATAAAGCTTGCCTTAAAAGCTGAGGCTCTAAACAAGTATGGGGTTTTTACTACAAATCTGACAAGAAGGATTTATCAAGAATTCGACTTCAAGGGTCCTAGTAGTGCTAAACCAATTTTTACAAGTAAAGGTGAAGTGCACAAGCCACAAAGAAGAGTCTACCAAGTCATGCGTTAAGCCAATGCCACGATTCAGTATATAGCTTCGAATGTCCTAATCGACGATGGTTGCCCTAGTTGAAGAATATGAAGCCGAGGGAAGAAGACGTCGAAGAGGTAATTGAATCTGACCATGAAGATAAGGATGAGCTTACTATGCCCGACCATGGGACTTCCTTAGTTGTTCAAAGAAGTCTTAAGATAGGGGTACCGCTAAATGGTAGAGAATTGGCTACATTCAATGTCTTTCACACAAAGTGTAATATCTAAGGATTGTGGCTTGTTTGGTTATTATTGATAGTGGAGCTTCGGGAGGAATTGTGTTTCCTTGAGATGGTGCAAAAAGCTTGATTTGAAGATGGATCCACATCCAAACCCTATAAACTTAGCCGGTTTCAAGAGGGTAGTGATATCAAGGTAAAGCATAGGTGCCTTGTCTTTACATAATTGGAAAGCACTACTGTGACGAGGTATGGGTGTGATGTTGTTCCAATGGATGTTTGTCACTGCTACTTGGGAGGCCAAGGGCAATATGATAGGAAGGTCATTTATGATGGCTTCAAGAACACTTACACATTCCGCAAGGATGGCCACAAATTGTCTTAAAGACCAAGTGAAACCGCACTGGCTTCCAAATTTCTCCAAACCAGCCAGAGCAAAATTCTTTGTTGTCAAACTGAAGTTGAGAAAGAAATCAGATCTCGGTTCATGTGATGCAATTTGGTTACATGAAGAAACCGGTAGCGAAGGAGATCTGGGGTTAAGTGGGTAGAGCTAATTATGGTAGAATTTGTTGATGTAGTACCCGAGGAGATTCCATACGGGTCGCTCCTATGAGAGATATTCAACATCAAATGCACTGCACTGTGCCCTATTTTGCCCAATAAACCTACTTCATAGGATGAGTCCTAAAGAACATGAAGAGCTTACAAGACAAGTTGATGAGTCAAGCCAACAAAGGGCTTTATTCGGAGTAAGAGCTCCTTGTATGTGGCTCCCGCCCGCTAGTACCAAAGAAGGATGGATTCGAGGATGTGTGTTGATAGTGTGACGCCAACAAGATTACTATTGAATATCGATTTCCCATTCCAAGACTCGAAGGATTTGCCGGATCAACTTTATGGTGCGCCCATCTTTTCGAAGATTGGATTTGAGAGTGGATACCATCAAATTCGTATGAGGGAAGGGGAGATGAATGGAAGACGGCCTTAAAACTCGAGATGGACCTCTGCGAGGGATGGTGATGCCATTTGACTATCCAATGCCCCTAGCACTTTATGAGGTTTATGAATCATATCCTTAAGCCATGCATTGGAAATTTCAGGGTATACTTTTGATGATATTTTGATCTATAGCAAAATTCACGGGAGCACTTGGAGCATTTGAGGTAATTGTTCTATCCTAAGGAGCAACGCATTATTTGTCAACTCAAGAAGTGTGACTTCTATGCCTACGTAATCATATTTCTTGGTTATGTGGTTACTAAAGATGGAATCGAGACGGACCGAAGCAAGATAGAGGCGACATTTAATTGGCTAACTCCTACTCGATCCATGATGTGAGAAGTTTTCTATGGGCTAGTCTCTTTTATAGGAGATTTATTCGTGGATTTAGGCTCTATAATGGCTCCTGAATCGAATGCTTAAAGGTTTACAATAATATACAAATTCAAGTGACTAGTGTTGTCAAGAAAGCTGAAGTTGATTAAGAAGAAAGTAATCAAGCTCCTATGTTTGGTTCCACTCGATTTCAACAAAGTCTTCGGCGCAGAGTGTGATGCATCTCGTTACTGGTAGCTGCCCTTAGTCAAGAAGGAAGACCCATCGCTCTTTAGTGAGGTTAAATGAAGCAAAAAGGAAGTACTCCACCTATGACAAGGAGTTTTATGCTATCTATAGAGCTTTATTTCATTGGAGTCAATACTTGCTTTACAAGCCATTTGTGCTTTTCTCAGATCATGAAGCACTAAAATTCATCAACCACCAGCACAAGTTGAATCGAAGACATGTGACATGGGTGGAATTCTTACAAGCGTACAACTTCACAATCAAGCATAAAGCGGGTGTTCATAACGTTGTTGTGGATGCCTTGAGTAGGAGACATGCCCTAGTGACTTCCATGCAAGTCCAAGTAGTTGGATTCGATGTGTTGAAAGAACTATACGAGGAGGATGCTGATTTTGGTGAAATATGGAAGGTATGCGCCGACAAGCCTTTCAAGGATTTTGTAAGGATGGACGGTTTTCTCTTTAAAGGAAACACTCTATGCATCCCGTCTTGTTCCTTGAGATTGAGTATTCTAGATGAGTTGCATGGTGGAACATTAGGAGGACACTTTGGTGAAGCAAAAACCTTAGCTCTAGTGAAGGCAAAACTTTTGCCTAAGCTAGAGAAAGACATTGCTAGATTTGTCAAGAAGTGTGTTGTGTGCATGATGGCTAAAACTCATGGAAACAATGCAGGACTATATACACCATTGCCAATTCCAAATATGCCATGGGAGGAGGTAAGCTTGGATTTTGTTTTGGGATTACCTAGAACACAAAGAAACAAAGATTCGATTCGTGGTCGCTAATGTGTTTTCAAAGATGGCTCACTTGGTGTCATGCAACAAGTCTAATGATGCTTCGCATGTTGCCGACTTGTACTTTCCAAAGATTGTGCGTCTACATGGTATTCCCAAGACTATGGTTTCGTGATCGAGACTCTAAGTTTCTTAGTCACTGGAGAACTCTCGGGAGAAACTGGGACTTTCTTTACTGCGAAAATTCTTATCACCCTCAAATCGATGGTCAAAACCGAAGCATTAATAGAAGCCAGGGAATGCATAAGGAGCCATGTGGGAAAGAACGTGAAACAATGGGATTTGATTCCTACCCCAAACTGAGTTTGCCTACAATAGGTCCATGCATAGAATCATGGGAAAAAGCCCATTTGAGGTAGTCTATGGACTACTAACCGATTGGACCTATGGAATTAGCACCCCATCCGACCATTCAACAATTTAGTGGAGATGTGTCGGGGTTAGAGCCAAAGAGATCAAGAAGTTGCATGAAGAAGTTCGCTGAAGATCGAGAAGAAGAATGCCAAATATGTGGAACACAAAGAATTTAAGTATGTCGGTTTGAGGTTGGCTAATTGGTTTGGGTACATCTTCGCAAGGATAGTTTTCACCAGAAAGCCTGGTGCCTGGCCAAGGGTAGATGGCCCTTTCAAGATTATAGAGAAATTGAGAGAATGCTTACAAGGCAAGCTTATTGACGAATATGAAATTTCTCCAATGTTCAATGTTAAGGACTTGAGGGCTTATCACTTGAAGACTTGAGGGCAAGCCTCTTTTTCCCCACCCATGGGATTTGATGCAGAGCTTTTATAAACACACCGAACATTGGGAATTCTTAATTATTGAAGAATTGATTGGGAGGTCAAGACACATTGAATACATGCGAAACTCCTTGGACCTCATTTGGGCCTTGGGAAGGCAAAAACGCGGTCGACTGACAACCCCCCGACGTGGAGCCGCCATTTATTTGAGAAAGTTTGCTTTATTTATTTTTTAGAAGTTTGCTTTATTTATTTTGGTAAAGTTTGTTTATTTATTTTAGGAAGATTTGCTTTATTTATTTTAGAAAGTTTTCTTTTTAGAGTTGCTTTTGTAATTTAGAAAGTTTCTTTTCTCAGCTAAAGTAGTTGTTTTTGCAATTTAGAGTTTCTTTTCCTAGTTAAAGTAGTTGCTTTTTTGATTTAGAAAGTATGGGGCCATATATACCCCCTAATGCAGTCTTTTGAAAATCGCCTGTTTAATAATATTTTAAGATTTCTCTTTAAGAGTTCTTGTTCTCTTATCTCGCGGATTCCTCGGGGACGAGTTCGTGGCTTCTCATACCTTGTGGATTCTCGTGGCGGTCTTGTCCCGCTTTATCAATCAACCCGGTCCATAGCTGATTGTGGCGCCTTCACTTCATCATCCATCTTGTGTGGATCAAGCCATTAAACCTAAAGAACTACCTCGCGTAAACTCTACTTTCCATCACCATCTCATCTTTTCTCTAAACTTTCCATAACCATATTTTCAACCTCAACCCAAAACTTTCCAAATCTTGTTCCATACTACCAAAACCTTCCTAAAATACCCCTTTCCCTTATATACCATAAATCGCCCTTTCTAACTTAAAAATCTCCAAAATTCGGCCCATAACCTATTTCGCCTGTAGTTGGAAAACTACCCCAAACCCATATTTTGATTTATCTAAACTTTAGATCATCCATCACTTCATCCCAACCTTGCATCACTATTACCCAGAGCTGCATTAATTATCATCGTGATAAAGGTCACTCTGTAAAATTAAAAGCGATATTAAGAAGGCTTATGACAATTTTTCTATGTGGCAGCAGCTTGTTTTAGTCCTATTCGGGGGTTTCACTTATGTGGTTTGTGGGGTTGTATTATCTCTCGTTTTGCTTATCGTGTGTTTTTGTTTCTGGCCGTTGCCCTTCCTATGTTTTTTATGGAGGTGTCATCTGCTTTTCGCTTTTTTTTCTAAATTCCTCGTGGGCTTCAGATTGTTTACTGTTTGGTGGATGGCCTTTTTTGGAAATAAATTTTACTTATCCAAAAAAAAAAAAAAAGAAGGCTTATGACACACCGCTGAGATGTATCCTCGGTATCTTATCTAGTATGGGAACCCTCAGGTATCTATTTGAATGTATTAAGGCTCGCATCACTACCCCATTCTTCTCGCATCTCAAATGGTGAGTCAAGGGTTTTTTTGCTAGCAAGCTTGGTTTAAGGCAAGGGGACCCCTTATCACCTTTATTATTTATCATTGTTATGGAGGCCTTTTCTAGATCCCTTTCAGTGGCTACGCAGAGACAGGAATATCAATTTCACCCGAAATGTAAGGAAATTAATTTAACTCATCTAAGCTTTGCGGATGATATTTTTCTATTTGCTGGTGGGACGAAGTCCAGTGTCCTAGTTATAATGGACGAGTTAAACTGGTTTGAGGAATTTTCCCGCCAGCAGTGAATGTAAACGTGGCAGTGCAATATTCATTGTCAAGAAGAGCGGTCAAGCTCAATTATTGAACATCACTGGATTCAGGTTGGGGAGCTTTCCTATGAAATATCTTGGTGTTCCATTGATCTCTACAAGGCTCTCTCACCGTGATCACAAATTTTGGATAAAAATCATGGCCGTAATTCGCCTCTGACAAGCAGGCGCCCTTATGCGTGAAGATCGCAGCCTAATTGGTTCAGCTTCGTATAGTATCCAAAGAAGATGCGCTTGTTCATTATCCCGAAATATACTATTTATAAGATTGAGCAGACTTTCAAGAAGCTTTTGTAATGGAAATATTGGGAATACTCATCGAGCCAAGATTAATCGGGGAGTCGGCAGGTTCAATCAAGGAGGAGGAGGTCTCACACGAGAATCAAAGACTCAATGATTCGAATGTACTAGAAACACATCCGAATTTGTTTTCTAGGAAAGACTGCTATGGGGTAAGTATGGGTGCTGAGGATGTATTTGAGACGGAGTTGGCGCAGTAATTCGTACTGAAGACAAAATTAGGCCCTCATAAAACACGTGGTTTGTAAATTCAAGACGGGGACTTTTATGGCATGATTTCTGGAATCCGGTTGGTCCACTCATCCAGTACTATGGAGATCGAATTGTATATGATTCAGCTATCCAAAATAATGCTCAAGTAGCGGAGGTTATTGATGATGGTAGGTGGAACTGGCCTATTGCAAATTTCAAGAACTTTTATTGATATCAATAGGTAAAATTACTATCTGATGTTTCTGGCTGAGGATATTATTTCATGGACTCTGTCCTCTGGGTTCTCATGCTTAATTCAAATTTGAACCATTTTAGATCAAAATGCCGGGTGGTCACCGCATTATACGATATGGCTTCCCCCAAGCCATCGGGAGACATGCATTTATTGTTTGTCGACCATACAGATGTGTTGGTTACGCAAGACAAACTACTCAAATGGGGCTCGACTAACTCCATATCATGTGTATTCCGCTCTAATGTCAAGACTGAATCACTTGTTCTTCGCTGCCAATTCATCACTGCATTTGGTCAGAGATACTAAGGTTATGTGGGAATGTCGTAATGCCGCTAATTGGGAGAATGAATTATCAGGTAATGGCTAATAAAAGGTCTTTCGTATATAACCAAGAGGATCGCGTGGTGCTACCATCTATCATTTGGGTGGAGACAACGGAATAGTAGAGTTTATGAGAACATCTTTACCTCGATGCTATTTCTTCCATATAATTTGTAATGACGCTTGATTAAGAATCTCTAGTTTTCAAAGGTTATGGATAATCCGTGAGAATGTATAAATGTGTGAGAGATGGTCCTTTTCCTTTCATTATTCCTTTACTTCGGGTGGTTTGTAAGGTGTTTGTCGTTCCCTTTTTGACTGGGGCTTGGTCTCTGGGTTTTGCTGCCTTTGCCCTGCCAGGCGGGCCGTGGTTTGGCTTTTTTCCTGATGTGGGTGTGTTTCGGGCCGTGGCCTCTTCCTACAATTGTAGGGAGGTGCTGTCCTGGGCTCTTTTCCTCAGCCTTGGCTCGTGTTTCGGGCCGTCGCCTCTTCCTATCTTTTTAGGGAGGCGTCATCCTGGGCTTTCTTTCCTTTCGGGCCTGGGCTCAGGTATTCTTTGGTTGTGGGGTTTGCTAATTTTATTGTCCAAAAAACAAAGAGATCTCTGTATGACCTTTGTCAGATTTCATCGCACTTTCGTTATATTCTAGTGGTTTTGTCTGATTTCATCCCAACCTTAGATCATTGAAGTGAGCTCTGGGGAACCCTAATGTAAAAGACCTATTGAAGATGGCATGTGTGTGTGTGTCCGCTTATGCTATTGCCTGGGCCTTCCACGACAAGAAAGCTTCTCGCATAGTGTTAAAGAATCCCAACTGATATTCACTGGAGAAGGAGGCTCCAGATCAGCCTAATGTCAGAAGCAACCAAAAGTAATCTAAACCCTACCATGTAAGACTTTTTAAATTCGAGGTTATGTCGCATATGACTCTGTCCCATGTTCTCGGGAGCAGCTCCTGCTTTGTGTCATGAAACAAAGCTAGATTTGATCCAAATGAGTGATTCAAAACTTTCCAAAGTATAGCCACATAGTGAGGAAAACTCTCGCAAGAAAGATGTTAAATTATGTCATTGAAACTCTTATATAATTTCTATTAAAAGGGTGGTAAAGAGGAGGCGCTGATTCTGCCCTGTGGAAATACTTGGGAAGTTTAGCGGTGGAAAACTATAACTTAGACTTTGATGTCCCATGATCTCGATGAAGAGGCTACTGTGAAAAGTAAGAGATGGGGAACTTTAATAGAACAAAGAACAAAAGATGGGGTGGCTTCATCAAAATTGTGGTTATGAAAAAAAAAAAAAGTGCCTCTAGATGTTTCCAAACAGTACGAGCGGCCAGGTGTGGCTGCTCAGGTCACCCTGATATGGGTAAATGCCTGGCGGCAGAGAAGTGCACCTAAATCGCTGGTTTATGCCGGAAGGTATAAGACATATGTGTAGAGTCTTGAGCTACAAGTCATATGCTATAATGCACCACTCTGAAAGACATGTGTGATTATCGATCATGAGTAGGGTGTTAGCGAACTTTACAGACTGTTATTTATGTATCCTTTTCGAGTAGCCCTGCTCACCCCTTTAGAGATCATGATTGAATCTGCTAGCTAGATCTACAACCTTCTCCTGCCACCTGGTTTGATGGGAAATTCAATTATTCTGTTTGATCATGATTTCGGGTGATAGGTATAAATGGAGGCTTGGCAGGTGTAGAAAATCTCGAATCAATCAGAAGTGCCACATTGTTTTTAACATTCATGGTTTAATGTTTGGAAGAGAAACATGCCTGGAAGAAGAGACATGCAAAAGAAGGGAGATCGTGGTGAAAGTCCACTGATAGGTGGCATTTTGTCAAACATAATGACTTCAGCCTCCTGGTCAGAATTCCGCAAAAGTCACAGAGATACGGATGTGCACATCTGCGGTGAGTCCCCAAAGAATTGTTGTTTTTGATAATTACAATATTTAAAAGTGCCGTCCCACAAACCTAAAAGAATACTATGCCCATGCAATAATGAAAATAAACGATGGTTTCAAAATATAGTGGAAAGATCACCCCCTCAAACAACCAACAACAACCAAGAATGGTAATGAAATCAAACTCACCAGACAACTGCAAATGAGAACTGCGAACACGGTCAAGAGAATTACACCAAAACCCAGCCATACTTGCGCTCCATCAGATCAGCCCTTCTTTGTGCCAGAAGCTTAAAAACAAATGAACAATTACGAAGATTAATCCATCACGCATAGTTTATATTAAGAGGAAGGAACTATCTCTCAACATTGATCTCGTTTCAGATATCTAATAAACCTTCTGAAACTGAAATTAAAGCCTAACGCTACTGGTACATGGTATTAGGCACATCGCCTTAGAAAAGATGTTCTCTGAACTTCCCACACCTCACTGCCTCCCAATGCTAGATAAATGGAAGCAATAATTCTACCAACCTCCAGTGAATAGAGCCAAAACTCCTTCCCTTGTAGCAATTTCCACCCACAAGGGTCTCACATTTTCCCAATTCCTGGAGTACTAGAGTTCCTCACATAATCCAAAATCCTCAAATCAATAATTTTCAAGAAGAAAAACAAGATCCAAGAACAAGTGATTCTACTCTTCGGTCATTATCGTCTCACAGAATATATAATGTATTTGAGCTTCACTGAGTACCCCACCAAGAAGTTTGTCTTTACAACCAATCTATCCTCGGATGGCCATCCAAACAATAAACGTATGTCTCTTGATAGTCAGTGGATGTCAAGGATTCGCATGCTGCTGCCAAATGACCACCTACTTCGTCTGGTAATGGTTCCGTCGCAATGTGCTGAATTCCCCCAAAAGAAGCAAGTGTCCACGAGATAATATCCTCCTTTTGACCGTCAAGGCAATAGTTGGCACAAACTATTCTCGGAGAGTTAACAAGGTCGCACCAGTTCAACAGCCACTCACCACCCCCATCAATAACCCTCGCCTACACTTGCCGTTATTATGAATAGCCGAATCATATATGATCATTGTATCCTCCATATATGAAGGAGAGACCAACCTGTTCCAAGAATTTGTAGTTGTTCTGATGATCAGTTGGGCCCTCGGGGTGAAAGCCCAAAAGTAGAAGTCACCCACACTAATGAAGTCGGTACGGTGTATTTGCCTTTATTTTTCGATAAGGTTAAATTTATTTCCAAAGGCCAAGCCCAACAACAATCAATACAATACAAGAAGCCACAGCTAATTTAAACAAAACTAGACAAAGACTTCTTAAAAATATAGAAAGTAAAAACAAAATTAAACAAAAACACCTCGAGCAACAAAGAAACCAAACTAATACAACCCACAAACCACACAAGCTTAAACCCCAATAGAACTAAACCAAGCTCACACTCACATCTGGGCGTAAAAGCAACCAAACTATAACCCAGCTCCCACGTACCTCAAAGCAAAAGCAACCAGACCACCAATGACCTAATCTCTAAACTGCAACGTAACCATCAATCACCGCATAATCTACCATGGTCAAGAATATTGCTGAAAACACCGTATCTCTCACACACTAGCTCGTTTCACCGGATTGTCCCGCAACTTTTTTGAAAAACTAGAAATTCTTAAACGAACATCATTACGTATAAGATGAAAAATAGCACGCCAGGAGAGAAAAGATGCCTCATAAACCTTACTATTCCGTTATCTCCACAAATGATATATGGTTGCACCTCACGCATCCTCTTAACTATAGCGCTGGGTGACTTCTTTAGTAGCACTTTAATTCACACAAAGAATTCATTCTTCTCCCAAATCTCCGCAATGCCAACTATCTCCACACATACAACCTTAATATCCTCAACCAAATACCACAAAGGAATGCACTCGAAGAACAAATGATCCCTCAGCCTTCTTCAAGCCATTAGAACAAGTAATACGCGATATGGAGTTGGTCAAACCCCCATTTAATGCTGGTTCAGATAGCCAATCTGGGTCCCTACCTAGCCAACTGGGCAATAAAAGCACGCTCTCCTCGATAGCCGAGGAAATCATACTGAATGATGCCAATCCAGCCACCGTGCGCTTCGTCCGAAATGATTCCAAGCTTATCGACGCGGCTGACTCTTGAGCGGCAGCCGGCGGTCCACGAAAATGAGTGGACCAACAGATTCCTAAATCATGCCACAAAAAAAGTCCTCGGCCTAATAATTTTGTGCCTTGGTGAAGGGTCTAATTTTGTCTTTCGCCCCGCAGAACTTTAATACGCCAACTCCACTGGGAGAGCAAACTGGCAGCTTCTGCACCAGTGCTCCCACTGCCTCAACACATCCTTCGCACCCATGCCACCCATAATCGTCCTTTCTATAAAAACAAGTTCCAGATGTGTTTCAATATACATCATTCGAAATCTTTAATTCCGTCGCAACCCCAAATTCTCCCTCCTCCTTCTAGGGAACCGACCCCATTTAATCTTGGTCTATGAAAACTCTCAATATTTCCAAAATTTCCACAAAAACTCCGCTTAGAAAGTTTGCCTTAATCTTATAAATAGTATATTTGGAATAATGAAAAATCAATAATTGGCATCATGGATACTATATAAAATCAACCAATTATCGCATTTTCCTCGTGATAAGAAGGGGCCCCGCTTGTCCAAGATCACTCGCCAAGATTTTATCCGCAGCGCCGATACCACCGTGGGACACCCTCTTGTGTAGATCAACTAACACCAAGATATTGGTGCGAAAGGCCCCCAAACCGAATCCAAAGTGATAGTATTAAAATCAAAGCCGCACTTGTACAATTAATCTCGGCGCATACTTCCAAATCGAAAGTTATGAACTCACACCGCCGTAAAACGCTACCTCCCAATACACCCTGCCGCCTGAAAACGCCGAGGAGTGCATCTGGCCAGTGTTTTGGAATCATCAATGGAAAAATAGCTTCCCTGGATCTCCTCATGGAAATCGCTTATTCAACATATCCATATGTCATAAAATTCACCTGGCCATCCAATTTATCTAAATACTTAAGGGCTTAGCCGCTGGGTCTTCTATCGTAACATAAAAATACCTGAAGTGCCTTACAGCTCTTCCCCGCTTGATGGCAACCTGGCCCTCACTCGGGGCCATTTGGTAATAAGACAACCTTTAAAGCATCCCGAGCATTACGAGCTTTGATGCCTTTGTAGTTAGCTAGTGTTCGTCCCCGAGTTTAAGCCATCGAACTTCTGTATTTCGCTTCACGAAAATCGATGCAAAGTCGGGACCAGATATATTATCCGTGAGTTGTGTAAGTCAAAATATGTAGTTTGGGGTAGTTTTTTTTGGGAACAAAATAGGTTGTGGACGAATTCTCGAGAGATTTCAAGTTAAAGGTGAATTTATATATAAGGTGCGGTATTTAGGAAGGTTTTGGTAGTATGGAACAAGATTTAAAAGTTTTCGCTGAGGTTGAAAATATGATTATAAGCTTTAGAGAAAAGATGAGATGGTGTGATGGAAAAAGGTAGAGTTTGCACAAGAGTGGTTACTTAACGCCAATGAAACGATCCACACAAGATACGATAAGCGAAGGCGCCGCGCAATCAACTTCATTGATCGTTGATTGATAAGTCTGACAAAGACTTCTCAAGCCACCATGAATCCACCTTAGGTATGAGAAGCCACGAACTCGTCCCCAAGGGAATCCAACGGCACCCAAGAGATAAGAGAACAAGAGAAAACTCTTAAAAGAGAAATCAAAATATTATTAAACTTGAACTCGATTGTCAAAAGACTACATTATGGGGGGGTATATATAGCCTCATACTTTCAAATCAAAAAAGCAACTTCTACTTAACTAGAAAAGAAACTTTCTTAAATTACAAAGCAACCCTAATCACCAGAAAACCTCTCAAAATAAATAAAGCAAACTTTCTAAAATAAACAAAGCAAATCTCCTAAAATAAATAAATAAAGCAAACTTTCAAAATAAATATACAAATCTTTAGTAAAAATAAATAAAGCTAAACTTTCTAAAATTAATATGGCACCCACATCGTGGGGTTTGTCCAAGTCTCGGCACCACGTTTTTGCCTTCCAAGGCCCAAATGAGTCCAAGAGTTTTCTACGTATTCACGCGCTCTCGACCTCCCCAATCCAATTCTTCAAATAATTAGGCTGAATTCCCAATACCCGTGTGTGTTTATAGAAGCTCCCGCATCAATCCCCATAGTCGGGTGAAAAAGATCTGCTCCTCAAGCCTCACCGTGATAAGCCCTCAAGTCCTTAACATTGAACATTGAGAATTTCATCGCCCTGGGCACTCCAACTTGTAGGCATTCTCTCCAATTTTCTCTATAATCTTGAAAGCGGCGATCACCCTTGGCTCGAGCTTTCCAAACTTTCCGGGTGGAAACCTATCCTCGCGAAGATGTACTCAAACCAATTCAAGCAAATCCTCAAACTCAACACATACTTGCGACGTCTATTCATTTGTTCCACATATTTGGGCATTCTTCTTCTCAATCTTCAAGTTTAAATTCCTTCATGCAACTTGATATCTTTGGCTCTAACTTCAGCATCTCCACGGGAAATTGTTGAATAGTCGGATGGGGTGCTAATTCCATGGGTCTAATCGGTTGTAGTCAATAGACTACCTCAAATGGGCTTTTCCCACAGCTTCCTATGCATGGACCTATTGTAGGCAAACCCCAATTTGGGGTAGAACTCAAACCCATTGTTTCACGCTCTTCCCACATAGCCCTTAGCAAATCTCCCAAGCTTCTATTAGTAATCCTCGTAGTTTGACCACCGCCTGAGGGTGATAAGAGGTACTAAATGCAGTGTCCTCGCTTTCACGTAGTTCTCCAAAAGTGACTAAGAAACTTAGAGTCCTCGATTCAAACCATAGTCTTGGGAATGCCATGTAGACGCACACCCTTTGGTATGGCCAAGTCGGCAACATGAAGCATCATTAGACTTGTTGCATGGTACAAAGTGAGCCATCTTTGAAAACCCCGTCAACGACCACACTGTGACCGAATCTTGTTTCTTTGTGTCTCTAGGTAATCCCAAACAAAACTAAGCTTACCTCCTCCCAAGCGGCATATATTTGGAATCGGCAATGGTGTATAGTCCCGCATTGTTTCCATGAGTTTTAGCCATCATGCACACAACACACTTCTTGACAACGGTGATTATCTTTCTCTAGTTTAGGCCAAAAAGAAGCTTGCCTCTCTCACTAGAGCTGCTTGCCGCCTAAAGTGTCCTCCCCAATGTTCCACCATGCAACTCATCTAAATAATTAATCTCAAGGAACAAGACCCGGAGATAGAGTGTTTCCTTAAAGAGAAAACCTGTCATCTTACAAAACTTTGAAAGGCTTGTCGGCATACCTCCATATTTCACCAAAATCAGCATCCTCCTCTATAGTTCTTTTTCAACAATCGAATCCAACTACTTGGACTTAATGGAAGTCAATTAGGGCACAAGTCTCCCACTCAAGGGCATCCTCAACAACGGTTATGAACACCCGCTTTATGCTTGATTGCAGTTGTACGCTGTAAGAATTCCACCCATGTCGAGATGTCTTCGATTCAATCCTAGTTGGTTGATAGAATTCCTGAAGTGCTTCATGATTCGAAAAGCACAAGTAAATGGTTTGTAAAGCAAGTATTGACTCCAATGAAATAAAGCTCTATAGATAAAGTATAAAAACCTCTTGTCATAGGAAGTGAGTACTTCCTTTTTGCTTCATTTAACTTCTCACTTCAAAGCACAAACGGTCTTCCTTCACTAAGGACAAAGAGACTAATCCTGAACTTGAGAGCGTAACGCCACTCTACTCAAGACTTTGTTGAAATCTGTGTAAAACCAAACATGGGGCTTCGCTTACTTTCTTTCTAATCAACTCCTAGCTTCTTCTAAGAATACTACCCACTCTCAATTTGCCTCCCTTTAAGTATTCAGTTACAGGAGCCATTATAGAGCTAAATCCACGAATAAATCTCCTACAAAAGAGATTAGCCCATGAAAACTTCTCACATCATGGATCGAGCTAGGAGTTGGCCAATTCGCACTCGCCTATCTGCTTCGGCCCATCTTCAGTTCTGATTTTTAGTAACCACATAACCAAGAAATATGGATTCAGAGGGCATAGGAAGTCACACTTCTTCAAGCTGACAACAATCGTTATCCCTTTAGGATAGAGAACATCGCCTTCAAATGCTCCAAAGTTCTTTAATTCGACTTTTGCTATAGATCAGTAAAATATCATCAAAGTATACCACACCACAAAAATTTCCAATGCATGGCTTAAGGATATGATTCTTATAAACTCTCATAAAAGTGCTAGGGCATTGATGTCCAAATGGCATCACCATCCACTCATAGAGTCCATTCTTTAGTTTTTGAAGGTCAGCCTTCCATTCATCTCCTTCCCTCATACGAATTTGATGGTATCCACTTCTCAAATCAATCTTCTAGCATTGGACGCACTTTCATGTAAAGTTTCGATCCAAGAAATCATCGAGTCTTGGAATGGGAAATCGATATCTGACAGTAATCTTGTTGACGGCCCTACTATCAACACACATCCCTCCAAGATCCATCCTTCTTTGGTACTAGCAGGGCAGGAACCGCACAAGGGCTCTTACTCTCTTGAATAAGCCCTTTCTGGCTGAAAGCAACCTCATCAACTCGTCTTTCGTAAGCTCTATGTTCTTTATAGACTCATCCTATGTGCCCCGCTTATCAAGTAAAACAAGAACCCTCCGGTACGAGGTCTATTTTGATGCTGAATTACCCTCCTTCATAGGGGGCAACCCATGGAATCTCCTCAGTATTACACACCCAACAAATTCCTCGCGTAATTGGCTCTACTTTTCGTGATTCCTTCACTTTCTGCTTTTCCATTAGCAACTAAGGCCATCACATCCGAATCCGCATCTGGATTTCTTTCTCCAACTCGGATTTTGACAACAAAGAATTTTGCTCAATGGTTTGAGGTCGGAGCAATTGCCTAAGCCACCTGCTAAGACAATTTTTTGTGGCCACCCTATGAATGTGTGTATGGAGTTCTCAAGCCATCATAAATGACCTTTCCTATCATATTTGCCATGGCCTCCCAAGTAGCAAGTGACAAACATCCATCGAACAACATCACACCATACCTCATCCCGTAGTGTTTCTTCAATTCTGTAAAGAGACAAGGCAATTCCATGCCACCTCGATATCACTACCCTCTCGGGGCTGCCAGTCATGGTGTTGCCTGATGTGGATCCATCTTTCAAATCCGGGCTTTTGCACCCATCTCCAAGGAAACACAATTCTCGAAGCTCCTAATTATCAATAATAATCTCAAACAAAACCTCTGCCCTGATGTGCATTCTTGTGTGAAAGATATCGAATCGCAAACCACTCTTCCTCACTAGCAACGCCTCCTATCTTAAGACTCCTTTGAACAACTAAGGAAGTCCCATGGTCTAGCATAGTAAGCTCATCCTTTAATATCTTCAAGTGGTCGATTCAATTACTCCTCTTCGACACTTTCTCTTCCACTTCATATTCTTCAACTAGGGGCAACCACTTCGTCTGTTAGGACATTCGTGCTTTAAGCATGCCCAAATCCGTGGCATTTAAAGCACCGCCTTGACTTAGAGGTGACCTTTGGCTGCGGGTTTGTGCACTTCACCTTTACTGGAGGTTTAAGGGTGGTTTTAGCACTACTAGACCCTTTGAAGCTCTGACTTCGATAAATCCTTCTTTAATCCGATTTGTAGTAAAACCCCATACTTGTTTAGCTCTCAATCCTCAAGGCAAGCTTTATCATGATTCCCTTTAAGAGTAATATATGGCTGCAATTGAACGCTTTAGAAATTTCGAACCTCAAACCAAATAAGGTAGCTGCTGTGACCTCCTCGTACCTTGCAAGCCTCCTTTGGATCATCAAATTTTCAAACTCGCCTGAATACTCCTCCACAATATTCCGTCGGCTCAAATTCCTAATTTTGAGGGAAAGATATCTTGGCGATAGTGGAAGGGAAGATACTTCCTTTTTAGTTCTTCTTCATCTTTCCCAAGTTTCAATCTCTTCTTGTCATCTCTCCGACGGCCTCTCTTTAAATTTTCCCACCAAAAAAGAAGCATCTTTAAGATTCTGATAGCCACCTCAACTTCACCTTGCTTCTGGGATCATAATATTCAAAGACATCGTCGGGACAGATAGTCAATCCAAGAAGTCATCGCATGCATTCTTCCTTCCAAATGAATATCAAACTTTTGATTGAATCTGGAACTTTCATCATTATTAGCGCTTCTCATAGTAATCATCATCGCGTGACGATCTTCATACCTTCCTCCATAATCATATCCTTCTAACGCTTGTTGTCTTTGAAGCCATGTTTCAAGTAATCTCGAACTTGGCTGAAGCAAGTACGCTTCCTCGTCAAAACTTTCATCACCTTCACCTTCCATGAAGCTCATGGGTCGCCATAGGATCATCATTGATAGCCATTCCGCCAGAGACGCCGAACCATAAATTCAAGATCGCCATGCCAGAATGGGGATCGAGAACCACTTGAACCATGATTAGACTCCTTAGTCTTTAACCAAGAAGAATACTCTTTAGCTTATGATCAGCCATCAATCCTTGAGCTCTGATACCACTTTGATGCAAAGTTGGGACCGTGATGGATGATCCAGAAGTTTAGGTAAGTCAAAATATGGGTTTGGGGTAGTTTTTTTGGGCCAAAATAGGTTATGGACGAATTTTGGAGATTTCTAAGTTAAGAAAGGTGAATTTATGGTATATAAGGGAAAAGGGGTATTTTAGGAAGGATTTGGTAAAGGAACAAGATTTGGAAAGTTTTGGGTTGAGGTTGAAAATATGATTATGGAAAGCCAGAGAAAAGATGAGATGGTGATGGAAAGTAGAGTTTGCACAAGAGTGGTTACTACCGGGTTAATGAAACGATCCACACAAGATAGATGATGGAGTGAAGGCGCTGCTTTTCAATCAACTATGGACAAGCTGATTGATAAGCCGACAAAGACTTCTCGCCTACCAAGGAATCTAATCAGGTATGAGAAGCCACGAACTCGTCCCCAAGGGAATCCACCCAAGAGATAAGAGAACAAGAGAGAACTCTTAAAAGAGAAATCTGAAAATATTATTAAACTTGAACTGATTGTCAAAAGACTACATTATGGATGTATATATAGCCTCATACTTTCTAAATCAAAAAAGCAACTTCTACTTTAACTAAGAAAAGAAACTTTCTAAATTACAAAAAGCAACTCCTAAAAGAGTAACTTTCTAAAATAAATAAAGCAAACTTTCTAAAATAAACAAAGCAAACTTCCTAAAATAACAAAGCAAACTTTCTAAAAATAAATAAAGCAAATCTTAGTAAAAATAAATAAAGCAAATCCTTCTAAAATTAATATGGCAGCCTCTCCACATCGTGGTTCATTCCAAATCGAGGTCCAAAAAAGGAGTTTTCGTGATGTATTCACGCGTCTTGATCTCTCCCAAATCCACCTCTTCAATAATTAGGGCTGAATCTCCCAATGTTCTGTGTTTATAGAAGCTCCGTGATCAAGAAACCTCCGCAGCCGGCTAAGTCATGATAATTTTAAGCAACTCTTCTCATTTTTCCCCAAGATGGGATTAGAGGGAATGCTAAGGCATAGCGATTGGCCCGGCATAGTGCCTCTCCGTCGCCACAAGGCGCTCATGCAACCTACTGTGATTCCAAATTGGAAGGCTTTAAGGATGGCCTTCACACTTTTCGCACTATGTCGCACCAACACATGGAGTACCGAAATCTTCATTACTCCACGCCCTTTACAAGCCCAATGAAGTTTTGGATGATCGTACCCCGTAAATTAAAGAATTTGAATGGGATAAGCTTCGGGCCCCTAATCTGATTTACCTTAAGACTGTAACCGTAGGGCAATGATCGTAGATAACCCAGTGAGAACTTCCGCGGAACGCATCAGGGGAACATATCCAAGCTACATTCATTTGAGCATCCGTCCAACTTCCTAGCTATGAAGTTAACACCCGCCGACGCTCATCTAAGTGAATAAAGGCCCACTAAAGGAACATCCCAATTCAAGGGAAAATGTGCACTGGTGGAAGTCATTCATGTGGGTCGCGTCACCCAACATGTTGCCTCGACTGCATCGCTAAACCCGGGTGGGTATTGCTGAAGTCGCCCATAATCATCCAAGGGTTTTGGCCTACCAAGGGCTCACACTATAAGAGATAAGCCGTGAGCACTCTTCTATCCATGTAGTTGTTAGAGTACGTGGTTAATCGCGAGAGAACCAAAGGGAGATGTTGCTTTTCGAAGACAAGTAATGTGGCAAAGCATAGCTCGTCCATGGAGGAATAATATCAATGTCGGACCTTCTAAGAGTTTCCACAAATCCGCATTCTACCAAGGTGAGCATGTTCATAGTTATGGAAGAGTTCCACCCTAAAAGAGAGCCGTACTCGCCCCCGTTAGGTGCCCGCACCGAGTTTCCACGACAAATAAAATCAAGATCATGGAATCCGCAAAGAACGCACTTTCTTTGCTTGAGTGGGGTCAAGGCTCAGCTCTTATGTTCCAAGAGGCCAACTTTAACCTTGGGAAGATGGAGTCCCCCTGACATCACGGATCCGCGACTAGCCTGCCCGCTTTCTTCAATTTCTTAAGCTTTTCCCGGGATGGGTGGCCAGTGCGTGAAGTCCAGCCATCAACCCTTTTATGTGCCCCCAAAGTGTCAATAATGGGGAGGTATTCGGAAATCGCTGTTAGCAAAGAGAGATGGACAACTTAATCTACTTCCACACATTAGGACCCTCTTCCTGCTTTTTATATGACACGCAGTTGTCTTACCATGCAACTCTGATGACGCCAACCACCAAACACACTAATGTCCTCTACTATCCAACTTAATTCCAAACTTCAAAGATGCTGCTACAGAGGATTGTTTCTCGTGACAAATGGAGTTTCCAAATTAAGTTACTTGTAACCCTTTACCAACTTCATCAACTTCCTTCCCAATAACTGCCTCGTGCTTACTGTTCCCAGGAGTTGTGGAGATTATACCACTGCTCGGTCTCTTCTTAGCTTGACAATTTACCAGGTTATGGCCAAATAGCTTGCATCTGCAATGATTGAGTGAGCCCACAGTATTGTTCGATCCTTATCAGAGACAACGCCATTACCTCATTCAGAGCACAGATTAGGGGAATCTCACAATCAACCCCAACCTCTATACAAATTTAGCAAAAGATAATTTTGTTTGGTTCTCATGAGTGGATCAAGGTGCAAATGGATTCCAATAGTGCTTCGTTAATGTGCCCCTAACACACGGCTTGTCCAAGTATCTCATGGAAATGTTATGTGTAACCTCGACCTAGACGGGATAGTGGATAACCGAATGTTGAGCATGTCCATTCCAAAGCTTCCATGCACGTATCATGAATCTAAGCCCCTTGCTAAGAGCCATGGTCCAGCACCCATAACCCAGTCCCGTGCCTCCGGGTCCCTGAATCTGAAGAAGAATAAACCATTCTCAGTTGTAGATATTTCGTGTACTCTTCGCCCCGTAGTTCAGCAACTGCAGAGAGCCGCACCACCGGAACGGAGACGCTACAGATCCGTAAACTCATCCATCAAACATCCTTCCACATGTCGATGCCCTCTATTCACCGCCCACCGAGGTTTGGCAACAAGCTACCACGCACGCAAGATATAATCGTTACTTACCTCGTTAACGCATTTATCGTCAGCATACTTACCGTGATCATAGCCATTCTCGTATTAATGGTAGCCGAAAAGATCCGGTTACAGCGATCTATTACCAAACAAGCTCTACCTTTGTAAATCTCCCTTCCTCTCATGTCATGAGCCTCACGGAAATGGTAACGACCTGCCAAGACCAAGGAGTGTCTTTGGGTGAGCTCCAATGGCTGGATTTGAGCTCATCACCGAATCCATCCGCAGATCCGGGTCTGCCGGGCGCAGCCAAGACTTGTTTACCAGACAGTTCGTCACGCCGCTCCGCCGCCGTATCAGGACACCTGACTCGCTTCGAGCATCCCTTTCATACCCATAGACAAATGCCCCCTTCCTCCTCAGATCTGGACTTCTTTCCATACACTGGTCGTGCTTCCCTAAGATGCATGGAGGAGACGGCTCCGCCTACGGGTAACCCCTGGGCGATCACCACAACTAATGGACCGTTCAGCCTAGGAGCAACCCACCGCATCCGAGGAGGATGCGGGCCAGAAGTTGACGATCGGGGCCTCCATGATGAAAATCGTTGTCGGTGCTAGTAACTACCTCCAAGGATCGCGCACCGGGAGAGGCCACTCCACTCGTGTCAACCAAGAAATCCCGCATTCGTAGCCTGGGCGGTGGTATCCTTTTTAGGAACCCAAGATTGCAACTCACCTTTTAGGGAAGGGTGACCATGTGTGGTCAACCCCCCACCAACTCCGAACCCCACCTCACGTAGTCATCATCCCTGAAATCAATGTGAAGATCTACAAGCTGGTCGCTTCCTAGAGAGCATTTTTTATTATACATCTGTAACCTTCTCCTCGCTGATACCATGGTTTGTCGAAATTCTCACTCATTCCATGCTTGAACTCCAGGTGATTTTCTGACTTATATATATATAAATGTGTAGTATTTTTATATCTATGGAATTCTTTGAATTAACTCGGTACATGATGTTTTTAAATATCTATGTGGATGAATGCTTTAAATCATGGTTTCTATATCTGATGTGGGCATATCCCCTGGTAGTAAGTCCCAAAGAATTTGTCGTTGTTCTGGGATGATCTGGGCCAGTCCCCTGGGTGAAAGCCCAAAGGAGTCACCGATGAGGGGTCGAGATGGTGGTAGTATTGTATCCATTTGCTTCCACATCAACCTATTAATTGAAAATGCTCATGTTGAGATGTGTTGAATTATTTGTATTGGAAATGTTTTTATAAGCATGGCTTGTTATGGGATTCACTACTGAGTTGTCGAACTCAACCCCATTATTCCTCCACCTTAGATGCAGGTACGAGACCAGCCGCATGACTTGAGAGTCACTCTTGCAGGTTTGGAGGTCGGGAATTGTGTGTCACCCATGATGTCGGTGGCTCCGGGCATACATTTTAAATATAACATCTAGAAGTGGCGAGGTTCAGCACCCAGATATTTGACAGTTCAGTATTCATCATGGGTCATTGCATATTCGCTTATGATTAGTTTGGGATACTTTGTGAAAGTTTTGGGATTTTTTGTGTAAATATTATTGATCAAGTGTAAGTGTATAGTCTCGTGCATTGAGGATCTACTCGCATTTAAATGTATATATATGCTCTTTGAGACCCGAGTTGAGTTTTAATTACGCTGCCAGCGATTACTCCAAGTGGAGTTTTGGACCTGTGTGCTCAGAGGAAATAATGTGTCGATATATATGGTGTGAAGCGGCAGCGGTAGCCCCTTTATGCAAAGTGTTGATTTGGAAAGAGTCCTATGTTAGAGACCAGTTGTGAAAAAAAAAAAAAAGATGGTAAATAACATAAATCACACCGTGAAATCAAAGTTGTGACAAAAACTAATGTATGGCGGCTCCACATCGTGGCCTGCCCAAACCACCACGCTTTTTTTTTTTCCTTCCAAGGCCCACAACGGATGTCCCCAAAAGGATCTTTTCACTTGTATTCACCATCTTGACCTCCCAACCAAATTCTTCAAGAAACAGCTGAATTCTCAATGTTCCCGGTATGTCGAGAAGCTCCCGCATCATAAATTATACTAAGAGTAAAGCGTTTAATAACATGCTTCAATCTGTAGTGGTTCACACGGTAAGTACTTCATGGCGGTTTTCCAAAGCTGGGAAAAACACATACCGTATTAGAGAACCCATAAAACTCAACAACATGCCAGCCGCCGATGGAAACCACAGCGACATCATGTCATTTTTCGGTCATCAGCAGAGTACGGCTCTGAAAGTGGTGTTAAAACCTCTATAAACGGAGAGAAAGAGTCCTAAAAATCAAGTAGATATATGCGCATCGCACTCGAATTTGCGGGTCCCGTGAGAATGATAATATCTTCAATGGATGCCAATGTGGCCAAAGGGATCGTGAAAGAGAGTTAATACTTTAAAACCAAAATTTTCAGCGTGCGAACACTCATCAACTTCACGCCAAGTAGCGGCTCGGCAAGAAAGTAAGATGAATGTGAACCGGGCCAATCTCCCAATGCCATCCAAACCAAACAGAAATGTAGGACAATCTAGTAATCCACACCATCCTCTAAAGCCCTTGGCTTGCTGATTTGACCTGTACCTTTATGAATAGTCCATGAATTTTTCCAAGAAGTAGTTCAAACGATAATCTTATTAGGAAAGGGAAACTAGTGAGAAGAAGATGCTTCTACAGAATGAACTCAGTCTAAGTGGTATGGGAAGAATAGCACTATAAAGGAAAATATAATGTCAGAGTTTCAACATTTAGATTATAAATATATGAGTCAAATGCTGTATCACCTCGAAGGAAGATGAAACTAAGTTGGAAGCCATAAGTAGAACCAAAAGATACAGGCTCAAAAGAAAACATTATGCCATAAATTATGACAAGAGTAAATCTCAAGCCATATGTTTAGAAATATTTTAATGAAAGCATAATTTGTCAGGAGTGGCTAAAAGCTTGCATTAAGGTCGTTTTGGCTGGGCAGACAACAGATGAATTTTTCGCAAGGCAGGACCTATAACTGACAAAGAAAAAGCTCAATTTTTAGGCCATCTCGTTGGCGTCAGACAAACCCTAATAGCATTCAAGAAAAGTACAAAATAGTCAACGCCTTCAAGAATTTTTTTTCAAAGGTGTATTTTGAGACTCTTTCAGAATGCACCATGAAAAACATTCATGAATAAGCCAAAAGCTTCAACAATTTTCGAAGGGTGCACGTGACATTTATCTTTAAAACATACAATCTTGTGGTTATTCGTATCAACCCAAAGACTTCCAATACCCTTTTCAAAGGTGTATTTCAGACTCTTTAGAGTCAAGACTCTAAAACTTGTATCTTAAAACATAGACACCTTTGAAGTGTTCCAGTAATAGCCAAACCACTTCCCATGCACTTTGAAAGGTGCATTCTTGATTTTAAAGAATCGCACCAAAAAAATCCAATGTAAGATCTAAAAGCTTGAAGGAATTTTTTTGCGGTCTACCTCGATGATTTATGTTCCAACTCCCCCACACCCTGGGAAACATTCGAAACAAGCCAAAGCTGTCTCAGCACTTCTCAAGAATGCATTCAAGATGATTCTTTGAAAATTCTTCATTCAAGAAAAGTTTCAAACAAACATCAAGAATTTTTTTCAAGAATGTATCCAAGAAAGCTTGGAAATCATACAAAACATGTGTCTTCAAGAAGATTTCTTTTTTTTCTTTTTTTTTTTGATAACCATGGTGATCGTCCGGGCTAATTTTTTTATCCCCATAACCCCTCTCGGGGCTAGGGACGTAAGAAGAATTCTGCGGAAGAACAAATACCATCTTAAGAGTTCCCAATCAAGAAATTCATCATCAAGGAAATAAAAAAGTTTTTGAATGTTTCTGAATACTACTCATCTAAGGCCCAAGGACGAACAACTCCGCATAAGCCAAGCGTTGACATCCCTCCTTTCCACCAGTAGTGCCTGGTGGGGGAAAATGTCCCTCCGAATGAAGCAACGCCGCCAGGTGCCGATGCATGAAGCAAAGGCAAGTTTACCTAACAGACAACAATGGGAGCTGACGATGGCGATTTTCACCGATTCCAATAGCGGAAAATCTAACATCAATAGAAACTAATTCAGCATTTACATCGACGAACAGTGGAAGCAACGATGTTAATGAACGGTGGAGCAAGGATGCCGATGAACGATGGATGAACAATGACACTGACAAACAATGGAGGAGCAACGTATCGCAGAGCGCATTTCTCTAGTGACGGCAATAAATGACGCCGAAAGTACGGCATCAACGTAACGGCGCAAAGATCAACAATATTGGTGGTGGGCGATGGCTTGATGTGAAGAAATAAAAGATGCAAAAAGGTAAAAGTAAAAGGGTTTCTTTATCCAACAAGTGGGAGTTGTTTTAGAAATAGAAAATATTTTTTTTTTTTGGAAGAAAAGAAGGAAATTCTAAGTTGCTTGGAGGAGAAGTCTATTTGTTTTTCTTTAAGTTAACAAAATCCTTTGGTGTAGGAAGAACAAAGGTTGGAGATTTAAACTTGGTGATTGATGAGTCCTAAACTCATCTATTTTTTATCCATTTTTCTGACATATTTTTAGCAATTAATATATATTTTAATGCTAAATTATGGAATATTAACCAACTTTGTGTTTTGCAGGTTTTTATTGAAAAAGAGATAATTCCAACAAGAAAAGAAGAAAGAAAGTGGCCAAGGAAGAACTCTCTGTCACGACATAGTTTCTGAATGTCATGACAGAATCTCAAGGAAATTAGCAATGCTATGTCGCAACCAGCAGATTTATGTCGCAACAAAGTCCAGGCTGAACTCAAGGAAGAAATAAAACTTTGTCGTGACACTGCTAAAGAAGTGTGTGAAGAAGATTGTAGCGACTCTCTTGACTATGTCGCGACATTGATCAAGGCAAATGGCAGTGGAACTTTGTCGCGACAATCCATACTCTGTCACAACATGAGAATGAAGATAGCAGATCAATTTTGTCGCAACAAAATACAACTCTGTCACGACAAATATGGCAAGGTTATAACGCAAGTCAATTGCGACAAGTGTTTTTATGTTGCGGCAAAGTTTTCAGCATAGGACCAGCTTAAGGAAAGAAATCTCTGTCGCGACAAACAAAACATAAGGTTAAGGCAAACTCTGTTGCGACAAAGAAATCTCTTGTCACACCGCGAAATCCATCGGTGTGATTTATGTTACTATTTTACCACTTGATTTTTTTTTTTTCACAACTTGAGTCTAAACTCCACTTATAATCACCTGAAACGTAATAAACACTACTCCGTGTCTCCAAATGATACATAATGATGACGGGAGATTGATAATTCCTCAATGTACCCAAACTATACACACCTCATTAATTCTGATCAAAATTAACATTTGCCAATAAAGTCTGAAACCAGTGGCTACACGGTCGTGGGCGATACAATGATCCACAAAAAGATAAATTAACCGTCTAGAGCATAAGCAAGGTGAATATCCACATAACACTAAATATGCCGCCTCATCAAAATACTAAACCACCAACAAGCTAAGGCTGGCATAGCTACAATCCTCGTCCCAGAAGTCCCATGTCTAACTTTCATGTCACGCAAGGGGACTCGCATCTGCATCTAAGGTGGAGGGAAATAATGTGGGGTGAGTTCGACAACTCGCAGTGAATCCCCATAACAAGCCATACCATAAAAACATTTCAATTCTATACATAATTCAAAAAATATCTCAAAACATGAGCATTTTACAAATAATAGTTGGATGATGGAAACACATGAATGCAATACTACCACCACTCAACCCTCATCGCTGACTCTTTTTCGGGCTTTCACCTGTGTGGACTAGCCGATCATCCCGTAACAATGACTTACCACTCCGTGGATATGCCCACATCCCGTATATCTCGTGACCTTCTCCGGGACTTCTTCAAGCAACCCAGTGGACTAGTCACGTCCCGTCCACTACATCAATCCGACTCTCACACGCCTCTCATACCCATGTCATGCTTTAAAACAATTTCACAAAGCATTCAACCACACATGATATATTTAAAAACATCATGTACTAGTTAATTCAAAAGATTTCCATAAATATAAAAATATACATTTATATATCACTAGAAAATCTATTAATACCAAGCGCACGAATGGTACACTCACAACATCAAACCACGCGATGCGTAGAAGGTTATAAGATCCCCACCTTCCTTGGATTCAAAAATCCATAAGTCTCCCAAGGAAGTCAAAACCACGGCTACTGCAAAGGATCTGCAATTAACAAGTCATAAGATTTCTTAGCCTCAAACAATCCGGGTTACATAAAATTACCCAATTGGTCTATTACTACTTCACCAATTAATCACACGTATTCTTCTACCTCCAACATAAACCTTTATCCTCCAAGTGCACTCTCTTTTACACTTACTAATGATGCAAGGTTGGGGACCGTGATGGATGATCCAGAAGTTTAGGTAAGTCAAAATATGGGTTTGGGGTAGTTTTCTTGGGCCAAAATAGGTTATGGACGAATTTTGGAGATTTTCTAAGTTAAGAAAGGTGAATTTATGGTATATATAAGGGGAAAAGTGGGTGTTTAGGAAGGTTTTAGTAGTATGGTCAAGATTTGGAAGTTTTATGGTTGAGGTTGAAAATTTGGTTATGGAAATTTTAGAGAAAATAAGGAGATGGTGAGAGAGTAGAGTTTGCACACAAGAGTAGTTACTTACTCGAAAATATCGAAAAGATCCACACAAGCATAGATGACGGAGCGAAGGCGCCTACAATCACTCAGTGGACGGGTTGATTGATAAGCCTAGGGACAGCACTTCGCCACCAAGGAATCACCTAGGCATAAGAAGCCACGAACTCGCCCCAAGGGAATCCACCCAAGAGATACAGAACAAGAACTCTTAAAAGAGAAATCAAAATATTATTAAACTTGAACCGATTTTCAAAAGACTACATTAGGGGGTATATAAGCCCCATACTTTCTAAATCAAAAAGCAACTTCTACTTTAACTAGGAAAGAAACTTTCTAAATTACAAAAACAACTTCTACTTTAACTAGAAAAGAAACTTAAATTGGCAAAAGCAACTCCTAAAAAGAAAACTTTCTTAAAATAAATAAAGCAAATCTTCCTAAAAATAAATAAAAGCGAACTTTCTAAAATAAATAAAGCAAACTTTCTAAAAATAAATAAAAGAAACTTTCTAAAATAAATATATACCCACATCGCAAGTCATTCAAGTCTCGAATTAATGTTTTTGCCTTCCAAGGTCCAATGAGGTCCAAAAAAGGAGTTTTCACATGTATTCACGCGCTCGACCTCCAATTCAACTCATTATTCAATAATTAGGGTCGACCCTTCTAATGTTTGTGTGTTTACAGATGCTCCTCGCATCAACTAAGATCAATATTTAACACCCCTTATTAGGGTAACACAAACACACAACACTTGTAAATTTCTTTCGGCCTATCTCAAGACCCCTCCTTTTTTTCTCTCAACTATAATTTTGACCAGCCATACATGTTTTTTGTCTTCACCGTGGTCTTCTCGACCAAAAGTTCCTCCCTATCTCTTAGCTTTCCACAGCCTCTAAACTAAGTCATTCGACCTCAAAATCAAGAGTTTTACACTCGACCTCCTATTCATTTCCTAATGACAGATCCGGTGCCCTCTCTTCACTCCTACTTTGACGAAATTATAGTTCAAATGAGCTACAATTTTGGCCATACTTTCTTCATTAAGTTACTCCCCTTATGTGGCTACTTTGAGAAGGATTTTGAATCACTCCATATGGATCAATATAACTCAACTTATGACTCAAAAATAAGAACTGCTCCAGAACAGGGGACAGAATTTGTACCTGACTTTCAACCTCTGATGCAAGGTTGAGACCGTGATGGATGATCTAGAAGTTTAGGTAAGTCAAAAATATATTTTAGTAGTTTTCTTGGCGCCAAAATAGGTTATGGACGAATTTTGGAGATTTTATAAGTTAAGGACGGTGTATTTACGGTATATAAGGAGAAAAAAACGGTATTTAAGAAGGTTTTAGTGATATGGAATAAGATTTGGAAAGTTTCGGGATGAGGTTTAAAATTTGGTCATGGAAAGTTAAAGAAAAGATGAGATGGTGAGGAGAGTAGAGTTTGCATAAGAGTAGTTACTTACTGGGTTACTGAAAAGATCCACACAAGATCAATACGAGGAAGCGCGCCTACACCAACTACGCACCCGGGCTGATTGATAAGCCGGACAAAGACTTTGCCACCAAGGAATCCACCTAGGTATGAGAAGCCACGAGCTCATCCCCAAGGGAATCCACCCAAGAGATAAAAGAACAAGAGAGAACTCTTAAAAAGAGAAATCTAAAAATATTATTAAACTTGAACTTATCATTGCGCACTCAAGCATTAGTGCAGATATGCCCCATACTTTCTAAATCAAAAGCTGAACTTCTACTGAATCTGTGAGTTAAACTTTCTAAATTATAAAGAACAACTTCTACTTTAACTGTGAAAAGAAACTTTCTAAATTACAAAAGAACTCCTAAAAGAAAACTTTCTAAAATAAATAAAGAAACTTTCTTAAAATAAATAAAGCAAATCTTCCTAAATAAATAAAGCAAACTTTCTAAAATAAATAAAGCAAATCTTCCTAAAATAAATAAAGCAAACTTTCTAAAATTACTATGGAGCCTCCACATCGCAAGCCTGGCTCCAAGCTCGACCACGTTAGCCTTCCAAGTGCCCAATGAGGTCCACTAAAAAAGGAGTTTTCACATGTATTCAATGCGTCTTGACCTCCCCAATCCAATTCTTCAATAATTAGGACTGAATTCCCAATGTTTGGTGTGTTTATAGATGCTCCTGCATCAACCTCAAATTCAAGGGTCTTATGGTAGGGTTTAGTTCTTGGTTGCTACTTGAAATTCGAAGGGCTAGGTCTTGGGCTTCTTCTCCAACTGGAATCATCCAGTTGGGAGTTCTTTAGGCCAACTTATGGCCAAAAACACTGGCCATGGGGTCAAGGGGAAAGCCGGACGAACCTCCCTCGACACACACACACACATGCCATCTTCTTTCATAAAAACTACCTTTTACAATTTAGGGTTACACCAAATCCTCCTTTCATCAAATCGCGGGTTAGGATGAAATCCCAACAAAACCCTAGAATATAACCAAAGTCCAATAGAAATACACCAAAAATCAAGCTTTCCTTCAAGCCTTTTCTCCTCCTTCTCTCTAGCTTCTCTCTAGAACTCTCCCTCACTTTCTAAAATTCCAGAATTTTCCACTTCCTAGCAAGAAGTTGGCCTAGCATCCAAAAACCAAGAGGAATTGGTTTGCTTGGCACATGGCAAGCTCTTCTCATGCACTTGCCATGTGTCAAGAGCTCCTATCTTGCATATATGAGGTGTCATGCCCTCATGATGCCACATAGCTCACAAGGATATTGCACTTTACTCCCTCTCTACTAACAAGTTTTTCAAAGTGGTACCCCTCATAGGGAGCTCGGTTGGCTTAGGGCCCTGCCTCACAAAGGCGGTGGATTCCGGCCCGATTCCCGGGGATACTCGGGAGGCCCACCTGCCGGTGACCGGCCCCAAGGATTATGTGTAATGCGTAGTTTAGACTTATCACCCCTTTGATTATATCAAAAAAAAAAGAAGTTTTTCAAAGTGGTCCTTCAAGACATACTTAATTTCCCAAACCCTAACAAACCACTAAACTTACCTAATTGCATAATCGACCGATGATGCCAGTAAAATGCAATTCAACACACTTTGCTAATCCTCTTATTAAACCAACCATTATGTAGCATGGCTAACTTTAATCACGCTTAAAATATCATAGGCATAAGTTGCGTTTCGCTTCCCCAAAATCCCTACCCGAATATAACAAAAACATATATTAATATACCTGTGTTACATCTCCTGTCGCGACAAGAAGTAGAAAAGCTATACAAGAAGAATGGTTGTGACAATGGAGGTTTTATGTCATACATAATAAAGAACTCGAAGGTAGAATCCCTCGTCACGACAAAGAAGCCCTCGACAATAAAAGTCGCAGAGTAACATACTCTGTCGCTACAAAAAGAAAACTATGCCCACATAGAAAAACGAAAAGAGAACTGAGCTAAGCCGAGACAAATTTGTCGCAACAAAGATTTCTATGTTGCAATAAACAGTTCAGCCACTTATCCAAAAAAAATAAACAGTTCAGCCAGCAACAAGGATTAGAGAAGAAATTCTATTGCGACAAAAGGAAACTTTGTTGCGACAAAAGGAAACTTGAGCGCGATAAAGCTTGAGTCGAGTAACCATTAAAGAATGCTCTGAACACGCATCCGCATCGTAGTGCAAGCCAACTAGATTGTGTCACGATAGATAAAAATTATGTCGCGATAAAAGACAAAGAGAAGAGATTAGAAGATTGGTCGCGACAAAGAAAAAAGTATGTCGTGACAATTATCAGAAGTAGAAAAGTATGGGAAGCTAGTTGAAACAAATTTTATGTCACTTTAAAAAACAAGTCCTGTCAGACAAAAATTATGTCGCGACATTATCAAAGTCTATCATAACAAAACCCAAGGAAAAAGCTTTAGAAAATCTATCGCGAACAAAACCGCATGCTACGGCCAAAAGAAAGTTAGGGACAAGATCAAAACTCGTCAGGACATACTTTCTGTCACGATGTAGCCAATTTTGCCCCGCTGGGCGCATGTAGGGCTCATCATTTAAAGCTCTATATAAATATAGGCACGAGGCATCGTGGCATAGCCGCAAATCCAAACGGTAGCCTGAGACTCTATATATTATTTTTCATATTTTATATTTTTATTTCTTCTTCTTAGTAGATTTTGTTATACTCGGGAAAAACCAAACTCGAATCAAGCGCTTACAACCTGTATTCTTGGTCTAATCCGGCTCCATGTTGAGCTATCAGCAAATTCTATGCGTCCATGAAATAATATCCTCTCAAGATTCATCAAGAGGATAACTCATAGCCTATTCTTGATGGCAATAAGGTCACCGACTTGCAATAGGCCGCTCCAATTTTACCACCACTAATAACCATCGCATGAGCGTTCCTATGAATAGCAGAATCATAGATAATCCGTTGTCCAAAGCAAGGTAGGAGGGGGCCAATCTGGTTCCAGAAATCATGCCATAAGAATGTCCCAACACCGTTACACACCTTGTGTCTTATGAAGGGTCCGACCTATCTCCAGCTCGTAAGGATTTCCGCCAACTCCGTGAGCACCAAGGATCTTGCACACCACAAACTCCCCGTCTCAGATAACAATGCCTCTTAAATCCATGCATCATTCGACCTTTAACACGATTTCTGTGACCCAATCCGCCTCTTCCTTTAGAAGACATTCAAACAGATCCACCCACCTTAGCACGACGAGCATTCCCCCACCCTACTGCACTACAGAAAGTCGCTGAAATTCTGCTAAATTTTAGCAATAGTGTACTTTGGAATGTTGAACATACTGCACCAATACATTTGAATGTTATACAAAGACTCGAAGATAAATACCGCAATCTTCACCCGCAAAGGATAACACCCACTAGTCCACGCCTGATCCCCGCCAAAGCCGATCAAGGAGCTGAAGCTGACAATCACAATGAGAGAGTCTTGTAGATATGAGTGGAACTCCAAGGTATTTCATAGGTAAACTACCCAAACAAAAGCCAGTAACGTTCAAAATATCATTTTTGACATCACCATTAACCCTTGCAAGGAAAATAGCACTCTTCTGCTTGTTCACTTGGAGCCCAGAGAAGTTCTCAAATTTGTTTAACTCGTCCATAATAGCTTGGACACTGGAAGACGTTCCACCAGCAAATAAAAAAATATCATCCGCAAAGCAAACATGAGTCAAGTTGACTTCTTCACATTCAGGATGAAACTCAAATCCTTGCCCTTGGGCGGCCATGGATAAAGATCTAGAGAAGGATTCCAATGCAATGATGAATAACAAAGGGGATAAGGGATCCCCCTGCCTTAAACCACGTTTGCTAGCAAAGAAACCCGCAAGCTCACCATTTACAGCTACAGAGAAAGAAGGAGTGGTGATGCACGCCTTTATACATCTCATAATGTAAGCAGGAGTACCCATTCTCGACGTGTAATATCAATGGATTGATGCAAAATTCTCTAATTATTGAAGAATCGGGACGGGGAGTCAAGACGCATTGAATACATGTGAAAACCCTTTTTGATTCATTTGCCTTTTGGAAGGCAAAAAACGTGGTCATACTTAAGTTGAAGATGCAGAATCACTTGTTTTGGTTGCCAATTCACCGCCGGTATTTAAGGAGAATTTTGCTGGGCTATGCGGAATTCCGCAGAATGCCACTGAGTCGGGAGAATGCAGCTCTTGCAGGGTAATTGTTACTAAAGGGAAAACTTTGTTCTATCATCAAGAGGATTTGGCGTGGGGCTACCATTTATCACTTGTGGAGACAGAATGAATAGTAGAATCTATGAGAACATCTATTCTCCAAATACCGGAGCGTTATTTTTCATATCATTTGTAATGATGTTAGGTTGAGAATCTCAAGTTTTGCTGGGTGGTGGATGCTAATCCAAAGGAATGTAGCTATGTGTGAGATGGTCCTTCCTCTAATATCTTTGGTATTAGTGTTTCATTTTAAGTTGATTAATGGTTTCTGTCAAGTTGGGTCCTGTCTTGTTGGGCCTCGGGTTTGCCTTGAGCCCAAGGCTGTGGGTCGGGCTAGTGTGTGTCTCTCCTCGCCTCGATGTGTGGGTGTTGAGTTTTTTTGTTTATTGTCCTTGATTGTTGTTGGTTGCTTCGTTGTTGCCTTCTCCTTAGTTTTTAGGAGGTTCGTCTGCTTTTCTAATTTGGGCCTTGCCTGTGTATTCTTTGGTATGGGCTTGTTTCCTTTGGAAATAAACGCTTTAATTATCCAAAAAAAACACAAGATAACTTAGTAGCCCAGTAATACCGGAGAGAAACATTAATTTGCTCCAGTTCTGAAGCTAATCTTTTTTTTTTTTTTTTTTTTTTGATAACGAGGGTGTCCGGGCCAGCTTACGCGCACCTCGACTAATCCCTCGGGTGCCATAATACCCTACTAACCATGGACACCAGGTAAGACGCAAGGAAATTCCTTGGGTAGGTGGCCCAGAAGACTCGAACCAGGGACCTCTGCCTTGGAAAGCAGAGACCCACCCATCCGAGCTACCTCCTTGGGTTAAAGAAGCTAATCTTATTGCCTCTTCACGTCGAGAAGCTAAGAATTGGCCTAAAGACTCAGCCCTTTTTTGATGCACATGCCTTTAAGCCTTTATTGCTTCACCTTGCTCCACCAAAGAGGTTAGCTTAGCTTTCTCCATCTCCAGCTTTCCAAATCACTAGCCCCCGATACGCCTTGTGAGCACTGATTTAGTTCTTAACTCACTCGATCTCTAGGTAGTTTGTTTCTTAGCAAGAAGAGAATGGTCAAATTCCATTTTTTTTTCTCCTTTAATGCATCCAATTTGGGAGGGTTGAATTTCGACATTCTTACAGCAATGAACTTAAGTGAGGAGAAAATAGAAGAAGTTTGAGCTGAGGCATCAAAGATAAATGCCTTCGCCTCATCAATTTGAGAACCTAATTCCAACATTGCCGAAGTTGAAGAAAAGGCATCCTTCTAGCTAGGGATAGGAAAGCAACCAAGCAAGCAAATGGCTCTATAGTCAGAACGAGAAGGTACCAATTTCAGTAATTGGGGAACATACCAAAGATTGGAGGGCAGGAGTGGTTTGGTCGAAAAAAGACAAATCCGAGAGAAAGTTGATTAGTGCCCAAATAGTGCTATTTTGAGCCCTGTGTATTGCAGGTTTTGAGCACTTTTTGTATACTAATCAACTTAATTAACCTAATTTGTAATATTAAGGTCCCGACTTTACTATTACTAATCGCAGATTCAGGTTATTTCTTTTATAGTTTATGCAAGCTAACTCAATTAAAGTTATGAGTCGTATTTCAAACACGAAAAATCTAAGCTGAACTCAGAAGTTGTGAGTCATAAGCCAGAAGGAAAATGGAGCATAAAATATAAGGAATTGGATCCCCGGAATTCCCTCACAGTTGCGACTTTCGCAACCCGCTCGCCAGGTCCCTTGCTTGACCCCATTTTTCAACACCAACTTTTTGTAACTTATTCTAAACATCTCATGTGTATTTGGTAGTTCATACATTTTTTGTACTTCCCTTTTGTTCCGTGCGTGATATAGCTCAGCCGTGCTTTGTTACACTCGAATTCCACTGGGCAGGATTATATTACTATTTTACCACCCGATTAATTCACAAATTTTGAGTCTAAACTCACTCTCAGTAATCACCCGGAAACGTACTTAAAATTACTCACTCGGGTCTCCAAACATACACACATATCGGTACAGAGTTAATTCCTCAATAAACCCAAAAACTATACACTTACACTTGATCAAATTAACATTTACACAAAGTTCCAAAAACTATATTACACAAGCCAAATATACACATCCGGCGCATACCACCTGTCCAAATAATATACAGTTAGAATATCCACATAACACTGGGCTGATTTGATCAAAAATGTATGCTCAACCACCAATAAGCTTAAGGTTGGCATACAAACTTCCCATCCTCAAAACCCCGCAGTCCAACTTTCATGTCACGCAAACTGTCTCTCGTACCGCATCTAAGGTGGAGGGAAATAATGGGGGGTGAGCTCCGGTAACTCGCAGTGAATCCCATAACAAGCCATGTGCTCATAAAAACATTTCAATTATACATAATTCAAGATATCTCAAAATGAGCATTTTACAAATAATAGTCGATGAGATGCAAACAGCATTAATGCAATACTACCAACATCTCAAATCCCTCATCGCTGACTCTTTGGGCTTTCACCAGTGGGAGATCCAGCCGATCATCCTAGAACAACGACACAAATTGTCGACGCCTACTTCACCCAGTGGATATGCTCCACATCCCTGATATCCGTGACCTTCCGGGACTACAACCCGGTGGACTAGCTCACGTCCCGTGTCCACACTACATCAACCGACTCACACGCTTCATACCCACGTCATGCTTTAAAACAATTTCACAAAGCATTCAACCACATGGATATTTAAAAACATCATGTGTGACGCCCCAAAACCCGGGGTGTCCGTTGACTACCTGTCAACCCGCGGAATTCTACATGTCTCACTTCATGAGACCCATACATATGCAAATATGGTCACTTGGGCCTACACATCCTACTCATAAAATGTATATATTTTGGCATGCAAGGAAAGCTTGGATAATAAGCGTTTATTTCCAAAAGGCAAGCCCCACAACCAAAGAATACAGGAGCCCAAGGCCCAAAAGAAAAGAAAAATTGCACAAAACCTCCCCTTAAAACTAAGGAGAATAAATGTTCCTAAACAACCAACAACAACCAAGGACAACAAAACAAAAAACCAAACACACTTCCACATCCCGGGAAGAGACACCACACCCCAAAGCCCAGCCCACAGCCCGGGCAAAGGCAACCAAGGCCCAATAGAGACCAGGACCCAACCAGCAACAAAACCATCAATCAACCAAGTGAAACACCAAGGCCAAGGATATTAAGAGGGAAGGACCATCTCTCACATAAATTGCTCAACGGATCGGGGTCTTGACCACCTCTCCGAAACTGAGATTCTCAACTCTGGGGCCATCATTACAAATGAGATGAAAATAGCACTACCGGAGAATAGATGTTCTCATAGATCTCTACTAATTCCGTTGTTCCATAAGTGATAAATGGTAGCGCCCCACGCAATCCTCTTGGTAATAGAACAAAAGGATTTCCCTTTAGTAGCAATTACCCATAAGAATTCATTCTCCCAATTCCGCGGCATTCTGGAATTCCCACATAACCTTAAAATTCTCAACCAAATACCACGCTGAAATGTAAAGGTAACTCGAAAACAAGTGATTCCTGTCTTCAACATTAGCCCCGCAAAAAACACATGAATTAGAGTTGGTCAGTCCCCATTTGAGATGTTTGTCTTGCGTAACTAATCTGTCCTGAATGGTCAACCGAACAATAAATGCATGTCTCCTGATAGTTTGGGGAAACTGAGAACAAGATAATGCCGCAGACCACCTGATTTTCTTTGACTTAAATGGTTCCGCGTGACAACCTGAAAACCCCATGAGTGTATGTCACTGGAACAATATCCTCTCTAGAGACACTGGCCAGATATAATTGATTACTAACCGCTCTCGATATCAATAAGGCCTTCCACACTTAACAGGCCAATTCCACCCGGCCTTCCCTACCAACCAGCCGCAAGAGCCGCGACTCAACAGCCGAATCATATAAAAGCAGAGTTTATTTACAATTGTATTTAATTACACTTATACAAAACTGGGTCACTAGCCCCACCTCCTTACAAAAAAATGACAAGAGAAGGCCATCTTGGCCGCTTCGCCTCTAAGGCCCCTGATGCATCCCATCCCCAAGTGCCTTCGCACCGAGTATTTCTCACGACGGCGAAAGTAATGCCCAAGAGTGGAATTTCCCTACTTGGGTTACTCCCCACCTAAGTCCAATGCAATGGCACACCAAACATACAACACATGCAAATATATCACTCATGCATATATTAACATATTTAAATCCCATACATCATGTTATTCAGTTTATAATAATAACATAAACTTAGCTCACATGGGCTAAGGCACAATCCGGCTGTTCGCCTTGAACAAACACAATTTCACAATCAACATAAGCAGCCTGCACTCCATGGCAACAACACACATCACACAATCACACAAAATGGGGCCCGTGGATCGTCTAAACCACACTAAGTGATTTATTCCACACTGTCCAAATCTTTGGAACTCGAAATCACGCCATCCGTGCCCCAACAAATCCTCTCATCCATTACATAACCCTTAAATGTGCAAAGCAAGAGAGAAAAACTCTACCATTCCAGTTTGTCTAAACTCCTCAAATCCCGGTGATCCACGCCAGAAATTTCTCGACGTGTAGACCACCCTCTTTGCTCTTTTTGCGCTCAAGGTTTAACCGACGGTCCGATCATCGAGATCTTAGAGAGAAGCTGACTTTCTCTCTAAAACTCACTCTCCAAACACGCCATGCAGAGCATCTAGGCAAACACACCAAACATTGGGAATCTGTAGTCCCACTATTGAAGAATCGACTTAGGAGGTCAAGACGTACATTGAATACATGTGAAAACTCCTTTACACCTCATTGGGCCTTGGAAAGCAAAAACGTGGCTCTACTGACAAAACCCCATGTGGAGTCGCTTAAAAGTATTAATTTTAGAAAGTTTGCTTTATTTATTTTAGGAAGATTTCTTTTTGGAGTTGTTTTTTGTAATTTAGAAAGTTTCTTTTCCTAGTTAAAGTAGAAGTTGTTCTTTGTAATTTAGAAAGTTTCTTTTCCTAGTTAAAGTAGAAGTTGCTTTTTTGATTTAGAAAGTATGGAGCTATATATACCCCCATAATGTAGTCTTTTGACAATCAGTTCAAGTTGACTAGGCTGCAAAAGCTCTTCATAAAAATCATATTTTTTCCTAGCTCCATATCAGAAGTCTTTGACAATCATCAAGTTTAATAATATTTTCGTATTTCTTTTTTAAGAGTTCTCTTGCTCTCTTATCTCTTGGTGGGATTCCCTTGGGACGAAGTTCGGGTGGCTTCGTACCTCGTGATCTCTTGGTGGCGAAGTCTTTGTCCTACTTATCAATCAACCCGTCCATAGTTGATTGTGGCGCCTTCACTTCATCATCCATCTTGTGTGGAGCATCAAGTTTTCATTAAACCTAGTAAGTAACCACTCTTTGTGCAAACTCTACTTTCCATCACCGACGTTATTCTTTTCTCTCTAAACTTTTCTTCCGCGATATAATCATATTTTTCTTAAACCCTCAACTCCAAAACTTTCCAAATCTTGTTCCATACTACCAAAAACCTCCAAATGTTCCCCTTTCCCTCGGTATACCATAAATTTGCTCCTTTCTTATCTAGTAGAAAGTCTCCAAAATTCTGTCATAACCTATTTTGGACCCAAGTAACCAATCTCAAACGTAATTTCGATAAACACCCCATTTCTGGTGAGATCTCTCAAGTTAACAGGTTATGGGTAGTAAGAAGGATGCTCATATATCCACAACCGAAATGGATTATTTTTCTTTAGATTCAGAGATTGTTCTGGAGGCCTGATTGCCAGGATTCTCGACCATGGCATCTTGTCGAGACCATTCATTCTACGTGCATGGAGACCGTGTGTATGGAGATGTTGGACATTCAACTTTCCTATTCCATCATAGTAAAATTTCTATACAATATACCTTTGGGAATATCGACAAGAATTTGTCTTGGTACATAGCAAGTAATTCTGGTATCCCACCATCTTGGCGACCATCAGAACCGACAAAGTTATCCTCGCTTCTAATTTGTGTGTAGGTCGTCGACCATTTTCAAATCTGGCATTTCTGGGGACAGGCAGCAATGGCAAATATTCTAATAGAGGTGGATTGAATATCCGTGGGAATCTACAAAGCCGTCCGAATGCAAGCGTGTTTGGCCATAGCCTTGTCAACCCGCCAAGTTAAGAAGTGGTCCAGAAGTACCAAAGACTAATCCTAGAAATGTTCTCGCAGGTTGAGAAGGTGGTCATAGAAGAACGATGTGTAAGGATACGTGGTTAACAAGTTGATATCCGAGATGTACTGAATATTATAACAATATGTTATGTTAAAAACAAGACAGAAGACGTGGATGAAAGTAATCATACTAATTTAATGTTGATTTAGGTAAGTAGGTTGGTTAATGACATTGTTAACAAACCTAAGTTACATGGTAATGCCTTTGCATGTTCAGCAGAATAAATTTGAGGAAGAGAGATACAACCATAGTTGATACTTTTATGATTTTTCTCGTGACCTCTCCTGGCCTCCGGGATACGCTCGCAGTGATAAAGAGAGTTGATGAGCTGGACTTCACACCAGTGCCAATCTCTAGGAAGAAGCTCAAGAAATAAAGAAGTTTTGCTCTTGTTTGCCAGACTCCAAATGGGTCAGTATGTACAAATTTAATGGTTAAATTTGGGTTTCATGGAAATTATAAGGGGCCTGAATTTGCACCCCCTTAAGATAAAAGAAGTTCATTCGCTTATAGAGTCCCCAAACTCTGATTTTATGCAGTAATTGAAACTCCCGTGCGTGCGCATAACAAGGATGTGTAATTTTCATGCCTTTATTTCCTAGTTGAAATTGTTTCATAATTAAGATCATGCCCTACTTGTAGAATTGATCAGGAACCCGTATAAGGTGAGCATTGATGTTATCCATTCAACAGACCTGCAATGCTTGCCATGTTACTACTATCAAGGACAATCTTTCATTTTGTGCCTGGCAGAGCATGCTTCGAGATATCACAGGTGCAGAGTCATCATCTCATTTCAGAGGATCTCAGCAAAAATCCATGGTTTGTTATCTGATTTCAACACCAATGATTTGTCAATGAGAAGTCCTGGGGTACATGGCTCAGATTTGGCAATGGTGTGATTCTTTCATGAGTGTCTGTTCAACTTGGAATTAGATGATGTCTCCTTCATGGGACCCATATTTACGTGGATGAACCGGCAAGAGGGGGAGAATTTCATAGCTAGGAAGCTGGATCGTTGTCTTCAAAATGAATGTTGCTTGGACATATTTCCCAATGCATTAATGGAAGTTCAGCACCCTGGGTTATCTGATCATTGCCCTGGTCACAAAGTCCGAATATGGGCTCGCTCTGAGCAATGTGGCGCACTCCCCTTTAAGTTTTTTAATTTTTCGGGCTGACCACACCGCTTCGAGATCGCTAAGGTAGCTTTGGGGAGGTAGCGTTGGTACCCGCGTACGTATTGACGCGTAAAATGAAAAGGTAAAGCATCCCCTGTGTGGCGCTTTAACTCCAATCACATGGGTGTTGCGAACGTGTTGTGGAAGCTAGGAGAACTCGAGCCGTGCCCAAAACGCCGTGACTGCACAAACATCCGATCACGTGGCCGGTGGAAAAATGAGAGAGATATTTAAAGTGAGATGCACACGATCTAGCCTATGCAAGAGAGGCTTTTAAAACGTAAAATCTGTAGTAAAGGTTCAAACTTGAGATCGACACAGGTTTTTCCATAAAGTCATTAAAGCTCTAATGCACCTGAATGCACAAGAGTCATAACTTCCTGAGATGGATGCGCGTAATTGATGACCCTGAGGCCACCAAAGGAGGAAGCTTCATTAGGTTTTTCTAAAAGTATTATGTTCTCGATGGTCCTTCTTTTCACTCAAGAATACATGGACAATGTTGGTGGGTTCACATGGTCTACGCAGCCATTCGACATTTTAAAAGGGCAGAAATTAATTCTCATGAGGAGATCAAAAGGTTACAGCCTCTTATTGATGGCAAAGCCCTGGCCCCGATGGTTTCTCATCCCTTTTCAAGGTCGCGTGGTCTATCATCAGGGAGTAGATGTTGCCGATGCGTTGAATTCTTCTTCAAACTGGTAGCTTCTCTGGAGATTAATTGTACGCTATTGTTGTGCCCAAGGTCCCTAATCCGAGGATTATGAATGATTATAGACCACCTCTTGTTAAATGACCATGTATAAATGTATTTCAAGATTATATAAATGGTGTTTAAACAATGCATCCTCGATATAATAAGTCCTTCTCTACCACATTTTTGTGCAAGGCCTGCGAGTATTGCCGATAATATCCTTATCACCCAAGAGCCAAATTCAGGTCAACTACCATCAAACAAAGGCCTCCTAGGTGTGCTCTAAAAGCTGACATTAAGAAGGCATTCGACACAATTAGCTGTGAGTCAGATTTTGCATCTTAGACAAAGATGGGAACACCTACATTTCTCATGGATTGTGGGCTAAGGAATGCATCTCTACCCCTACATTCTCTCAGACGGTAAATGCGAAGCATGATTTTGCTAGCAAGCGCGGGGTGAGACAAGGGGATCCTCTTTCTCCGCTTTTATTTATCATTGCTATGGAGGCCCTTTCTAGGTCATTATCAATGTACACCATAGCCGATTTTCGGGCCCATCCTAAATGCGTATCACTAACTCCATCTAAGCTTTCAAGGGATGGATATTTTTCCTTCGAGGGACAAAATCCAAAGCAGTGTACAAGTTATGGATGTGCGAGTTGGTAAAGTTCTAGCGCTTTTCTGGCTTTAACAACAAGTAAGAGTGCCATTTTCATGGCCTGGATATAGCTATGACATTAAGAATGATTTATTGAATCACCACAGATCTCTATTGGGGGAGGCTCTCCTATGAAACATCTCCTGGAGTCCCTCCGACTTCAACTAGACTTTACCCATACCGACCGTTACCGCTATCGGATAAAATTCCCTGGGAAGAATTCATTCGTGACGTGCTGTGTGGCGTTATCATATGCTGAAGGGTGCACTGGATGGTTCGTTTTTGTAGTAGTATTCAGCAAGATTGGTGCTGCTTATAATTCCGAATTCACAATTGCTATGAGATTGAAACGTAAGCTTTCAAAAGCTTCATTCGTCCGAAATGAATTCAAGCATCAAGCCAAGATCGCTTGGGGAGCTCCGCTTGTCTTCCGAAGGAGGAGGGTGGCTCGTGCATGCTAGCCGTATCAAAGATTCGAATGATGCAAATGTTGAAACACATTTGGAATCTTTTTATGCAAGGACTCTTTTTATGGGTCGCGCATGGTGCGTGAGAAGGTATATGAGAAGCCGGGAGCCTCGTGTGTGCTAAAACTCTCTGGCTTGCTCTCCGTGGAGTTGGCGTAAAATTGCTCAGCCGCGAGGATGGTCGCCCTTCATCAAACACAAGGTGCAATAATGGTGCGGACGGTTTTGCGGCATGACTTCGAACCCGGTCGTCTCTCTACTACATTATGGAGACCGTATCATATTCAGCTATTCATAATGGTAATGCTCGTGGTAGCCGAGGTTATTGATGGTGGTAGGTGGAATTGGGCCAATTGCAAATCCTCGCAGATCTTATCGCTATCAGTAAGAATAGTTGTTCCCAACTATAGCCTTGATGACTCTAGAGAGGATTTTATCTCGTTTGACAATTGTTTTTCCGGGAATTCATCAGAACTCAGCCTTGGAACAATGTTAGACCAAAGAAGCCGTATGGTCAATCGTGCACCATACGATCTCGTTTTCAAGCTATCAGGGAGACATGCATTCATCGCTTATGCTGGCCATTCAGATAGATTGGTTGGGTGCAAGACAAGCTCTCGTGTGGGGCATGACCGAATTCTTATATCGTGTGTTTTCCGCCGGGATTACGGAAGACAGCAACCACTTCTGTTTTTTGGCGCTAATTCACCGTCGTATCTCGGTTGAGAGTTTTAAGCAGCTATGGAATTTAGAACTCACTGAATTGGGAGAATGAGCTCTTATGGGTAATTGCTACCAAAGCGTAAAATCCTTTTATGTCTATATCATCAAAGAGGATTGCTTCTGGGGTGCTACCATTTATCACTTGTGGAGACAAATAGAATAGTAGAATTTTATGGAAAATACTATTTTCCAAATTTGATGCTATTTCTTTTTCATCTCATTTGTAACGTATGTAAGGCTTCGAGAATCTCAAGTTTTTGCGTATAATCCTGAAATAACGTAGCTATGTGTGAGAGATGACCTTCTCTTAATATTCTTTTTGACATTGGTGTTTCTCTACTGGTTGATTGATGGTTTCGTTGTCGTTGAGTCCTTATCTCATGGCCTGGGTGTCTAGCCCGTCAGGCTGGGCTTTGGGCCTGGTCACTCTTCCCCGGATGCTGGGTGGGTGTCCGCTTGTTTTGGCTCGGGCTTTCCTTGGTTGTTGTTGGTTGTTTTGGGTCATGCCTTCCTTCGCTTTTGGGGAGGTTCCGCCCGCTTTTTCCGTAATTTTGGGGCCTTTAAGTCTCAGTGTATTCTTTGGTTGTGGGGCTTTGCCTTTTGGAAATAAATGCGTTACTTATCCAAAAAAAAAAACTACCCCAAACCCATATTTTTTTTTTTGGATAATTGAAACCCATATTTTTTTTAGGTAAGTCAAACCCATATTTTGACTTACCTAAATTTCTGGATCATCCATCACGGTCCCAACCTTGCATCAGTGGTATCAGAGCTCATGGATTGATGGTCATCATAAGCTAAAGAGTGTGCTTGATGCCAGAGACAAGATCTCTAGATACCTGGGCTTGGAGTCGCTCACTAGCCAAGGAGGAAAATATTATTTTTATGAAGAGCTTTTGCAAATTTGGTGTCAACTTGAACGTTGGGGTGCCAAGAAAGCTAAAGGTATGTATGTACGAGACTATGATTATCACTGGAGTAAAGATTGCTACTACTTGAATGAAGATTATTATAAGAAGCATGGTAACTATGATAAGGTTTAGATTCAATCCAAATTTAACATTCCGTGGTTCTGGCGGAAGTATTTTTATCCCGGCGAATTTTGTCGGTTTAACATGGCGAGTTGGCGCCTCAGTATTATATCTCTCGAATCGAAAAGTGAAGTCAGGCTACAAAGATGTGCAAGAATGTTTCTATTTGTGGAAACATGAAGAGACAACGCAGTGAGATGGTAAAAAGAAGATTCAAAGAACTAAAAGGAAGTACCTTCCCTTTAACTACCGCTCAAGATATTCTCACCTCAAAATTTAACTTTAAGAACGATTTGAGTGTGGAGGGAACATTCGCTGTTTGTAAACTTGATTATCAAAGGAGACTTGCAAGAGGCCGAGGAATATGCATAGCCCACCACTACATTGTCGGTTTGAGATTCAGGGCTGCTAGAGTTATTTTTTTTTTGCAACCATATAATAGTCTTCAAGATGTGATGAAACTCCTGCTTTGAAAGTTGGGACTTCAAAAAGTATGCAAACTGTCAGCAACTAAGAGTGTGCTAATGAAGGGTTCTAATTTGGAATCCTAGTGCGGTAGGAAAACTACCCACACTGGGCAAAGAGTGAAGCACAAATGTAATTGGCTTCAAGTCAAAGACGTGTTTAAGTGCCAAGGGCTGGGGCATATTGATTCTCGAATGTCCTAACCAAAAAGCGTTTGTCTTAATTGAGGAAGTATTAGCCATGAAGGAAGGATATGCAGAATTAAGTGATCAATTCAACCACATGTCCAAGAAGACGATGAGAATAAATCACCGGGCCGGCCAAAATCTAAGTTGGATGTTGAAGAAGGCCCTGAATCTGAACCATATCCAAGAAGATGAGGAGAAGAGTCACCACCGTCAAATTTGATTTAGAAAGTTCCTGAAAGATGTTTCCGTATGCGACGACTTTAGTTGTTGAAGAAACCGAAAAGTGAAAAAGAATTCTCACAAGAAGCAAAATCAATTATAGAATTTGATAAAGTACTAAAGAATGTATCAATATCTGCTTTCTACTCTATAGAGGGGTATTCAACATCAAATAGACCTCACACCAGTTTGGTTTTTCAATGTCGGCTCTATGAAGAGCTCCCAAGGAGCATGAAGAGTTTAAAACAATAAGTTGATGATTTTCTTGACAAAGGGCTTGTTCAAGAGAGATGAAAGTTTTTTTTTTTTTTTTTTTTTTTTGATACCAAGAATTTATTACCAAAGGGGCAACGCCTGTAACCAAAGAATACAAAGAACCGAGGCCCGAGGCCACAACCAGTAAAGAAAACGGATAAAGACCTCCCTATAATAGGGAGCAGCACTCGCCACTCGAACAACACAAAGCCACCAACAAAGGACACGTGGGCCCCACAATCCGGGCAACAAAAAAAACAAAACAAGAATCCCGCTCACACCAGTGGCAAAGATGGCCCAAATAATCACATATCAAGGAAGTGCAACCTACCAGAGATAGAATATTTATAGGGAAGGACTTCATTCCTTCACACATTGATCCGCTTGCAGACTATCAACAACCTTCTCGAGACCAACAATGTAAGCCCAACATCTACTCCGGGCCAAATGAGGCGAAAGATAGTATCACTGAGCATAAAGCCGTACCATGAATTCTACCATTTCGATGACCCCATAAGGTAGATAGTAGCACCCCACGCACCTTCCTTGTAATAGAGCCGAAGGATCCTTCCTCGCTGGGCAATTACCCACAAGCACTCCGTTCTCCCACCCTGAAAGCTCTGTGGTGGACTCACACGCAATCCCATAGAATCCGCCAAATACCAACCGTGAAATGGCAAATCAAGAATAAGTGGTTCCCCCGCTCTTCACCCATTGTACCACAAAAACACACGATATAGAGTCGGTGAGTCCCCACCCTGAGGCTTATCCCGAGTAACCAACTGCTCGTACAGGATGCAAAGTCGTGGACCGCGATTTGATGATCAAACGAGCTTAGGTAAGTCAAAATATGGTTCAGTAGTTTTTTTTTTGGGGGCCAAAAATAGGTTATGGATCTAATTTTGGAGATTTCTTGCTAAGAAACAGGTGAATTTATGGTATATATAAAAGTATATTTTAGTTGCCTTGGTAGTATGGAACAAGATTTGGAAAGTTTTGTGGGTCAGGTTGAAAACAGGTTATGGAAATTTTAGTGAAAATATGAGAGACAGAGAGAGTAGAGCCTTGCACAATATAATAAAGCTACTACTGGTTACCGAAAAGATCCACACACACAAAGATAGATGATGGTGGAGTGAAGGCGCCACAATCAACTATGGATCGTTGATTGATAAGCCTGGACAAAAGACTTCGCCTACCAAGGAATCCACCTTTAGGTATGAGAAGCTGTTTTGGACCTCCTGCCTCCCAAGGGAATCCACCCAAGAGATAAGAGAACAAGAGAGCCCTTAAAGTGTTGAGAAACTTAAAATATTATTAAACTTGAACCCGATTTTCTAAAAAGACTTATTGGGGGTATATATAGCCCATACTTTCTAAATCAAAAAGCAACTTTACTTTAACTAGGAAAAGAAACTTTCAAATTACAAAGTAACTCCTAAAGGAAAACTTTCTAAAATAATGAAGCAAATTCTTCCAATAATAAAGTAAATCCTTTAAAATAAATAAAGCAACTTCTAAGATAAATAGCTAAATTTTCTAAAATAAATAAAGCAAACTTTCTAAAATAAATGTATATAAATTTCCACATCGGGTTTGTATCCTAAGTCCGACGACGTTTTTTGCCTTCCCATGCCCAATGAGTCCAAAAAGGAGTTTTCACATGCATTCAAATCCAAGGCCTTGACTCCCAATCCACTCCTTCACTAGGCCGAATTCCCAATGTTTGGTGTGTTTACAAAGATGCTCCCGCATCAAACCTCTAGTTGGGAAAAGACTTGTCCTCAAGTCTTCACCATGATAAGTGCCAAATCCCCAACCTTGAATGCAGGCAAGATATTGCGCCAACACAATTTAAACTTGTAAGCATTCATGATCTTCCTTAATAATCTTGAAGAACCACTGGGCCTTGTGCACAACTTTGAACACCTCTTTTTTTTTTTTTTTTGGATAAGTAGAAACACCCCTCTCTTTTATCATGTGTAATCGAACCATCCTCCCGGATCTAAATGGTCACGATAATCTTCATGCTTTGTCTTTAGTATTGTTCCACTCTTGCCCTTGCTGAATTTTGTGTTTCTCATGAATAAAAAAATGTTGTTGAAAGCTTGGCAATCAAAATGTCATATACCCAAGATCCATCTTTTCATGCTCCAAACATAGTGTGTAACCACATAGGAACTTTCACTCTCTTGAACAAGCCCTTGTCAAGAAAATCAATAACTTGTGTTTAAACTCTTCATGCTCCTTAGGGCTCTTCATAGAGGCTAGTCATTAGAAACCAAACCTCGTATGAGGTCTATTTGATGTTGAATACCCTCATAGGTGGAAACTCAGGCGGTATTTCTTCGTGCATTACATCAACAAATTATAATTCCGATTTTGTTTCTAGTGAGAATTCCTTTTCACTTTCGGTTTTCTCTAACAACCACAAAGTCGTCAGATTCAAAACATCTGCGATTTCTAAACTGCACTTAACGGTAGTGAACTCTTCTCCTCATCTTCTTGGATATGGTTAGATTCTAATTACTTCTTCAACATCCAACTTAGGGATTTTGACAAACAGTGATTTTATTCTCATCGTCTTCTTGACATGTTGATTCGATCACTTTGTTCAACATTTTCCTTGGCTTCATCTTCCCCAATTAGTAAAACGCTTTTGCCAGGACATTCGTAATCAATATGCCCCAACCCTTGCACTGTTTAAAACACGCTCGACTTAGAAGCCAATTTTGTCAGTGCTTTTCACTTTACTGGAAAGTGGTAGTTTTCGCACTAATTAGGATTCCAAGAATGGAACCTCAACAAACCTTCATTAGCCAGCACTTTAGCTTTGTAGTAGAGTTTCCATACTTTTTTAGTCCCACCTTCAAAGCAAGTTTTATCACAGATCTTGAAGAATTATTATATGGTTGCAAAAATAACTCTAGTTAAATACTTGTATCTCATAACCAGCAATGTAGTGGTGGGCCATGCATATTTCCTCGGCCTCTGCAAGTCTCCCTTGAGGACCCAAGTTTCTTACAAACTTAGCCTAATACTCCTCCACACTCAAATCTCGTTGCTTAAAGTTCTTAAAATTCCTAGAGGTAGATGTCTGAGAAAGAGTTAAAGTGGGAAGTGTACTTCCTTTTAGTTCTTTCTTCATTTTCCCCAAGTTTGAATCTTCTTTTTACCACTTTTCACGTTGTCTCTTCATGTTTTTCCACCAAATAGAAGCATTCTTGCACATCTTTGTAGCCACCAACTCATTTTTCATTGTCAGTGAATCATAATTTACTCAAAGACATGCTCCAATTATATATTAAGCTAATCCAAAAATCTTACCAGATCCTACCCCAATGACTGAATGTTAATTCTGGATTGAATCTGTAAAGCCTCTCATCATAGTTACCATGCCTCTTAGTAGTAATCTTCATTCTCAGTAGTAGCAATCATACCTCCCATGATAATCATAGTCTCGCATACATACTTAGCTCTTGTGCCCCATGAAACGCTCGTTGATCAGCTGCAAAGCTTCAAAAATCATATTTCTTCTCCCTCCCGGCGCTAGTGAACGACTCCAAACCGTATCTAGAGATCTGTCTCTGCAATTGCTAATACCTATATTAGTTTATAGATCAAACATCAATCCATGAGCTCATACCACTTTGACAAGGTTGGGACCGTGATGGATGATCAGAAGTTTAGTAAGTCAAAATATGGGTTTGGGGTAGTTTTCTAGGGCCAAAATAGGTTATGGACGAATTCTCGGAGATTTCTAAGTTAAGAAAGAATCTATGGCATATAAGGGAAAAGGGCATTTTAGGTTGCCTTGGTAGTATGTCAAGGATTGGAAAGTTTTGGGTCATGAGGCTGAAAATTATGGTTATGGAAATTTTAGAGAAAATATGAGATGGAGGAGAGTAGAGTTTGCACAAGAGTAGTTAGATTAACAAGTCACCAAAAAAGATCCAAGATAGATGATGGAGGAAGGCTTCACAATCAACTATGGATTGCTTGACTGGATAAGCTTCCGGACAAAATATCTCCCGCCACCAAGGAATCCACCTAGGTATGAGCCAATGGTAACTCCTCATCTCCCTGGTGGTCCACCCAAGAGATAAGAGAACAAAAGAGAGAACTCTTAAAAGAGAAATCTAAAAATATTATTAAACTCGAACCGATTTTCAAAAGACTACATTGTGGGGTATATATACCATACTTTCAAATCAAAAGCTGAATTTGATTTAACTAGAAAAGGAAACTTTCTAAATTTACAAAAAGTTAACTAAAAGAAATCTTCTAAAAAGTAAATGAAAAGGAAATCTTCCTAAAATAAATGTTAAATTCTCAAACAACAAAGAAATCCTAAGATAATGTGCCAAACTTTCTAAAATAAATGTTGTAAACTTCAAAATAAATACGGTACCCACATCAGGTTCACCCAAGTCTCGATCACGTTTTGCCTCCAAGCTCCAAATGAGGTCCAAAAGAGCTTTCACATGTATCGAATGCGCTCTTTGACCCCTCCCCAACTAGTTCCTTCAATAATTAGGGCCTAATTCTAATGTTTGTGTGTTTACGTGATACCTCAGATCAAACTCTATATTAAAAGATCGCTTCCTCAAGTCTTCACCATGATAAGGCCTCAAATCGCACCGGACCTTCGCCGGCTAATGACGCTTCGCCGACGGGGATCCAGGCGATATCGCTTGGACGGCAGATGATGACGCGCGGGCTGGGATGCCATAAGAGCGTCAAGGATTATCCTCATATCAGCAACAAACACGACCGCGAGATCCGGAAGTCGCGGAACGGTGACGTGTGATCATATTGGGCTTCGATCGCCTACGAAAGTTCCCGCGAAGATGAAAAAGTCGATATATCCTTCATCGCCGACATCGCAGCTCATAAGATTCATCTCGCAATCGCTTCGCGTTGGGTGATATCACCGCGGATTACCAAAGTTGTGGATCAACGCCGGAAAGCTTAGAATGTCGATGTCGCCGATCGGGTCTCGCCGGCACCTGATCCGCATGTTTTGGTCCCCGCCGATTCTGATCCCGGCCGACGGTGAGATGTGGACATCCGGCAGCCTGCAATCGACTTCGCTTCCGATCGATTCCGCGATGTTAGGCTCCGGCATGCCTGAGCAAAGGGTGGTGCAAGGGTCGCCCACACACAAGCAATGGGATTCGAGGGTCTTTGCCACTACCTCCGTCGCCACCTACGCGCCAGATTCGCAAATGTTTCGCACACCGGCTACATCGCTACGTCAACTCAGGAATGAGCTCCTCCGCCCCAAGACTGGCCCCTTCGGCATCGGGGTGATCCACAACAGCCCGCAGGTCTGATCCTGCAGCGGTGTCGAGCATCGTCCTCTGCCCATCAACTCAGCTAAAAGAACTGACACTATCTCTCAGCGCAGAACGGACACTTGAGCCTCCCACCACAGACCACGAGGAACTCTGGCGTCCCACAACTCCAGCCAGCACCCAATGTGGCCCCAGCACGGTCAGTGGTTTCTTCCTCAGTTGTTCCTTCACATCGCCCTGTTTCTCCCGGATTTGGCGGGTGCATGGCCTGCTTCCTTCGCAGCCCAGTGAGCTCAGTTAACGTAGCTGCCCCGGCGGGTCCGTCAGGGGTCCAGCATGGCTCTGCCATTATCCGCTCCTGTGCGGCTTACCCTGCCTCCGCCTTGCAATTGCCATTGCTGCTGACGCCCTTTCCCCATGCTCATATGTGTGGGAGGTGCCGCTCCCTCACGTTGCATCCAAGTCACGGATTGATTTTCACTCCCCGGTCCTGCCAGGGCTTTGAGCCACATCACCGCCCGCGACGCTCGGTCGGATCGCTGCCTCCCGCTTCGCGGGCCTGGGCCGTCAAGGTACCGGCTTGGTTCTCGCCCTGCATAGGATCCCCAGATCGGCCTGCTGCCCTTCCTGTAGGCTCAGGAGGCCGGTCCCGTTTTCTTTCTTCTCAGCCTTTGGCTCTGTATTGTTCGTTCGGGGGGCATTGCCCTTTTTAAGGCCAAATCTTAATCATCCAAAAAAAAAAAAGCAGCAGTTATCACTGCATTCCCACTTGATTCAGCACCCACGAGCGCTTCCTGGGCTCAACATAAGAAGCTACCTAATGACTCCGCTTCTATCTTAGAAATAGCACTGGGGATATTAATAAACAGTCGCACCAAGATAATCGTGGCATCAGATAAGACCTAAGCAATCAATCAGAATCGCCAAAGATAAGATAGAGATTGGCTTGGCCCAAGACCGGCTCTCCGCCGTAATTCAACAAGAGTGGCGCATAACATCAAGAGAGTGAGCCTTGTAGAAATCGTGAGGGACTCCCAAATATCTCATAGGAAAACCCCGCCCAGATCAACTCCATGTGGTCAATGTTTTTCGGAACAAATCATCTTGAACTTCATCGAGACTTGCTAGGAATATGGCACTTTTCGCTTGTTCACATGAAGCCCCGAAGCACGCACCTCGCTTAATTGGCCCGCTATAGAAGACTCCCCAACACTGATCGCGTCCCAAATTCAGGAAAAGTAAAAACCATATCATCCGCACTATTAAGTGAGTTAGCCTGATGCCCTTTGCATCCGCGAAACCCAAACCTATGACTATCGTGGCTTCTGGCCGTATTTAAGGATCCGAAAAGGCCTCCATTGCTAGGATGAATAAGAAAGATGCGATAATAAATCCCCTTGCCTTAAAACCCGCGCTTGTTAGCAAAAAACTCACAAGCTCACCGTCATTTATCTAAATAGAGAAGGGATGGGGTAGTAATGCAAGTTATGCAATGTATTAATAGTGAGGTAGGGGCTCCCATACAAGAGAGTGGATGCTCAGGAGATGCAACCCTGCAACTAATCGTGCTTCATGATGCTTCAAGGATGTCAACCTTTTAGCGCACACCGAGGACCGATATCACGATGCAGGAAGCCAATACAAGGTCTCAGATATGGACATTGTCTGCAATGCCCGACCTTGCACAAAAGCTACCACCAGATGTGGGTTGATACTGCTCAGAGACACCCAAAGCACAATGCGACTCGCAGAAGAATGATCTTCGAGCGCACTTATAGATGGTGTTGCAACAAGAAATAAAGCCTATAATCGTGGCATAGAACTGTGGTCAAACCTTAGGGCACCAAAGCAATATCTTCAGGTTAATTAATCTCAAGCATACTTCCGTATTCAAAGAAGGAACTCATGAATAAGGCAGACGTCATACTCTAATAATACCCTGCCGCCTTGAAAACCGCGAGGAGAATCCATCTGGGGCCGTGAGCTTGAATCATCAATGAGAAAATGGCTTCCTTGATCTCTTCATGGGAATGTTTTATTCAATGCAGATCCATGCGTCGCAGGGGACCCCACCTGTATCCTTCCAATCTACCCATACCGGAACGGCTAGCCGGTGGCTCATCATAACATACACCCTGGAAGCCCTCATGCCGCTTGATGGTAAGCAAACTGGGTCATCGCCCCGTGGCTACTTGCCATAGTAATAACCTTTAAAGCACTCCGGAAAGACACGAGCTGACTCGTGGAAGAAGCTAGTGTTCTCGTCCCCCGAAGAAGCTTTAATCGAACTCTAGATTTTCGTTTTCAAGAAACCCCTCCTTTGAAGTAAATACATAGGCTGCGATAATTCTTGGCATCTCTTCTCATTTTCCCCTTATGGGATTAGAGGGACCGTTGCTACGCTATCAGCCGCAGCTCTCTCACGCCACAAATACGCTTCATGCAACTTACCAAAGGATCGGAAATTGAAAGCTGAGATGGCTTCTCACACTTACAATTTATGTCAATCCTGAATATGGGAGTACCCCGAAACTTGCCTACTCCACGCTTCCTTTACAAGCCCAATGAAGTCTGGATGATCAGCCCATAAATTAAAGAATTTGAATGGGATAAGCTTCCTAGGCCCCGGAATCGGATTTACCTTAAGACTGGTAACCAAAGGACAATGATCAGATAACCCAGGGGGGAGAACTTCCGTGAACGCATTGGGGAACATATCCAAGTCGAATTCATTTTAGCGCAATCCAGCTGGTCAATCTCCCCAGGTGCATATGAAGTTAACCCCGCTTGACGGTTCATCCATGTGAATAAAGGCCCCACGAATCCGAACATCCCGTTATGTTCAAGGGAAAATGTGCACTCGCTGAAGCCATCTACGGCCGTGTCATTCAACATGTTGCCCCCGGACCTTTCACTGCTAAACCTGGTGGTATTGAAGTCGCCCATAATCATCCAAGGGTTTTGGCCTACCAAGGGCTCACACCATAAGAGATGGCGCCAGAGCACTCTTCTATCCATGTAGTTGTTAGGAGGCGTACATCGCCGAGAACCGTATGGGAGACGTTGCCTTTCAAATACGCGAGAAATGGCAAAGCATAGCTTGGTCCAGCGGAGTGAATAATATCAATGTCACCTCTTTGTTTCCACAAATCCAGATTCTACCCTAGCAAAAGAACGCAAATCCCTCTTGCTTGAGGGGTCTCAAGCCCCTTATGCTCCAAGAGGCGAACTTAACCATCGGGAAGCACTGAGTCCCCTTCCCTATGATCCCGCGAATTAGCCTGCTCCCGCTTCAATTTCTTGCTTCTTCCCGGACAGGCACAGCGTGAAGTCTAGCCTGTCAACCCTTTTATGTGCCTGAAAGTGTCAATAATAATGGGAGGTATCCGTGATTCAAGCAGTTAGCATCGATAACTGACCTACTTCCACATTGGGACTCTCTTCCTCGCTTTGCGCCAGACATGCAAATGAGTTTCCATGCAACTTCTGAGTGGACGCCAACCCACAGCCCCAATTAGTGCCCTTACGTCCAACCTGCATTTCCAGCTTCCTCGCATGCATTACAGGAGGATCAGATTCGAACAAGTGATCTTCGGGCCAGCCTACATGCGCCACAAAGAGGGAATAGCTTCTCGCAGGTGACTAATGGTATTTTTCCAAACAAGCATCTTCAACCCTTCACCAACTTCAACACTCCTTCCCTCTCAATAACCGCCTCGCTTATCGGCTTCTCAGAACACCGTGCCATTTCTTTCTTAGCTTGACAATTTACCAAGTTATGGCCAAATAGCTTGCATTCAGAACAGCATTGAGGAGCCCAAGGGTATTCGACCCTTATTGTAGAATAACTGCCATTACCCCTGTCCAGGAGCACAGATTTAGGGAATTCACAATCAACCCCAACCTCTATACAAATTCTAGCAAATACCCTTGCTTGGTTCTCAAAGGAGCGGATCAAGGTGCACGGATACCGGAGCAGTGCTTGCAATGTGCCCAAGACACGTGCTTGTCCAAGATTCCGTGAAATGTTATGTAACTGACCCGCATTGGGATAGATGATAACCGGAATGTTGAGCATGTCCATTCCAGCTTCCATGCATCGTAATATGAACTGGCCTCCCCGCTGCGCCGCTATCATCCAGATTCACAAATGGCCCTGCCTCCGGTCCCCTCGACCAGTTAAGAATAACCATTTCGGGCCAGATAGCTTCGCATCTCCCTCTTGCCCCATAGTTCAGCAATCCGTAGAGCGCACACTAACACCGGGAACCCGGAGACGCTTTATCCGTAAATCGCCCTACCAAACATCCTTCCACATGTCGATGTGCTCCTTATCTCACTCGCCACCTATAATACTTTTGGCAACAAGCTTACCATCAGCATAATGCTAGCCAGTGAAATTGCGGGAATCGACCACCTGCTACGCTGCGCATAAGACCAAGCTTTTCCTAAGATTTGACAGAGGATCACTAGCCATCTCCAGATAATGGTATCCCGAAAAATTCAAGTCATCATGGATACCACATTTTCCGCCACACTGCCCCCTCGGTAGAACGCCATTCCTCAGATGCTCGTCCCGCTGTCGGAGAAACCGACGGCCAAGACCAAGGAAAGATTTCGTGACCTGCTGGTTAAGCTCCTCGTCGGCAGAACTATTCGAATCGAGTCGTCTGGGCAGAGCCGAGCTTTGTTTCCTGCATAGCGGCCTAGCGTTTCGCCCAAACACATTCCCAGCCATCCCGGAATCCAAACACAACCCCAGGATACTGGGCCACCGGGGTCACATTATAGCCTCTAACACAACCAAAAATATCCCGTCTCATACCCATGTCCAAATGGACCCACCCCGTATGATCGGCTTTCTCTTAAGCAGGAACGAACCGGGTTTGAGCTCTGGAGAGTAAACCGACCAGGATCCGCGTTTTCCCGACCAACCGGACCGAAAAATGGAGCCCGCGGCGGTCAATACCGGCAGATCTCGCTTCCTAGCCGCTGAGATCTGCCAGGAAAAAGGGCTCCTCCGGCTGAGCCTCGGCACCGGCCGAGTCCACACCTTTGCCATTTCGCCTCCGACGATGGCTTCAACAACCGCCGAGAAACCTTGATCCGGGCCGTGGGCAGGCTCCGCAGACTTCTCCAAGGAACGCCGCGCCGACCGCAACCACACCACCGTGCCTCGCCAGAGAACATGGTGGAGCCGTGCATGCTAGCCGTTGGTTCCCGGGGAGCCCATCGGTGACAACCCACTCGGGAGCTCAATATGCGTGGACCCCCCTCCACCAGCACCGGACCCCACCACCGAGGTGACCATCTTCAATGCGTTGACTTACCTGCTCCGATCGCTCCAGCGCCTGAGCCCCATGCTGAACTTTTGTGTTTCTTCAAAAAGCAAACTTTGATTCCACTCTTTTTTTAAGAGAGTGAAAGTTCCTATGTGGTTCCCACTATGTTGGTGCATGAAAAAGATGGATCTTGGAGTATGTGTTTTGATTGCCAAGCTTTCAACAACATTTTTATTCATGAGGAAGCAAGATTCAACAAAAGGGCAAAGAGGGAACAATATGAAAGATGTGCATATGAAGGTTATCAACGGCTTCTCGGTATTTGATCCAGAGGATGGATTCGGTTACACATGATAAAAGAGAGGGGTTCTGCATGAAGACAAGAATAGATGGCTCCCTTCCAAGATTATTAAGAAGATCATAAAGAATGCTTACAAGGTTAAATTGCCCTGATCTGTTAAATATCTTTCCTGCATTCAAGGTTAAGGATTTGAGGTCTTTATCAGCGTGAAGACTCTCGCAGGACAGAAGTCTTTTTCCCAACTATAGGGGTTTGATGCAGGAGCATCTATAAACACACCAAACATTGGGAATTCGGGCCCTAATTATTAAAGAATTGGATTGGAGGTCAAGACGCATTGAATTCATGTGGAAAACTCCTTTTCGACCTCATTCGGGACTTCGAGCAAAAAATCATCAGATCTGACAAACCCCACGTGGAGCCATACACTCCTTTAGAAAAGCTTGCTTATTTATTTTGGTGAAGATTTTTTTAGAGTTGTTTTTGTACTTAGAAAGTTTCTTTCCTAGTTAGCGCAGAAGCTGTTTCTTTGTAATTTAGAAAGTTTCTTTTCCTAGTTAAAGTAGAAGTTGCTTATTTTAGAAAGTACGGAAAACTATATATACCCCCCATACCGTAGCTTCTTGACAATCAGCTTCAAGCTTTACAATATTTTATTTCTCTTTTAAGAGTTCTCTTTATCTTATCTCTCGTGGATTCCCTCGGGACGAAGTTCGTGGCTTCTCATACCGGGTGGATTCCGTGGCGAGCGTTCTTTGGTCCCACTTTATCAACCCGCCCATAGTTGATCGCGCGCCTTCACTCTCATCATCCGCCAGATCTCAGTGTGGATCGTTTACAACCGTAAGTAACCACTATTGTGCAAACTCTACTTTCCACTGTACCATCTCATCTTTTCTCCAACCTTTCCATAATCATATGCCTTTCAACCCTCAACCCTAAAACTCCTTTCCAAATTCAAGTTCCATACTACCAAAACCTTCCTAAATACCTTTTCCTTATAAATTATAAATTTATCTTTCTTAACGTAGAAAGTCTCCAAATTCGTCCATAACTATTTTTAGTAGACTCAAGGAAATTCACTCCCAAACCCATATTTTAGATTACCTAAATTTCGATCAACACACTAATGTCCCAACCTGTATCAACCCATCGTCTCAAAAAACTGTGCAAGAAGAAAATGAAGATGGAGAAGATGATGTCTTCTCCTCAAAATTATAAGTTTCGTTCCTCATTTCTTTGATCGCCTTTCTCAACTGATTTTTGCCACATGGTCACTGAGCCATGTATCTCATTTTTGCAAGCCATGTGTCCCCTCAAGAGAACATAAAATTGTTGGTGGCTCGTCTCGCCATATTGCTCATTCCCCCAATGCTTTTCACTTGGTATCCCTTGATTCTTATTACGTATCATATGACACCACGCCGGCAGACGTGAAATCTCACTACCCTGAACTGTAATCGAATTCAATGCGGGTAGCTGTATTCCTATGGTATTACCCTAACGGGAAAAGCTGGCCTCGCTAGCCAACCGAGACCCACCCAATCCAAAAATTCCCGATTTTGACTGAAACACTGATTTTTACTCCTCCTTCGTAATCGGGATTCTCCTGTGTCCCGCTACCTGCGTGCTTCACATCTCTTCAAAGATCATATATATATAACAGATATACATTTATATATCACTAGAAAATCACATAGTCAAAGCACGGAATGGCACTGTAATTCAAATAAACATCAAACCGCGCATGCTGTGAGAAGGTTATAGGCTATCCCCCACCTTCTCGATTCAAAAATCCACAAGTCTCCTAAGGAAGTCAAAAAACCAAGGCTATATTCAAAGGATCTGCAATTTAATAAAGTCATGGCATTCTTAGCCCTCGCCAAACAATCCGGTTACTAAAAATTGGCCCCACGTTTATTAATACTTCACCACCAATCACGACATACTCAATACCTACAAACATAAACCTTGATCCTTCAAGAGCACTCTCTTTCGCATAGACTCTATTAATATCAACATTTACCTCACCCTTATTAGGGTAACACAAACGTTATCACACGAAACACTTGAAATTTGTTTCCTCACCCTATTTCAGACTCCCTTTTTCTTTTTCTTTAACTCACTCATTTCACATCTCAGCCACATGTTTTTTGTTCACTTTGCACCCTTTCTCTGACCAAAAGCTCTATCTCTGCTTTCCATAGCCCCAAATCAGGTCATTCGACTCTGAACTGTAAGAGAAGCTGGCTTTCTGCTTTTGCACTCCGACCTCCCGAGACTAGCTCATGTGCAGATTTAACTGTCCTCACTTCACCCTTACTTTGAAGAAATTATGGGAATAAATGTTTACACCTTGGGCCATACTTCTGCGGTTACTCATGTATTACTTGAGAAGGATTTTGAATCACTCCATTTGAGATCAATCAACTCAACTTTGGTGACTGTTAAAAACAAGAACTCCAAGCCTGCAACAGGGACACCCATATTCCACTTTCAACCTCAATTCAAGGGTCTTATGGTAGGTTTAGTTCTTGGTTGCTTCTAGACATTCACTGAAGGTTCAGGCTTGGGCTTCTTGTCCAATTGAATCATCCAGTTTCTGAGTTCTTAAATAACTTATGGCCAAAATGACTGTCATGGGGGCCTTGTTGGGAAAGTCGGGACAAAGACTCCGACACACACACACACACACATGCCATCTTCACAAAACTCGGTCTTTTACAATTCATTTAGGTTCCACCAAACTCACCTTTCATCAAATCTAGGGTTAATAGGATGAACCTAAAACCTCTAGAATATAACCAAAGTCCATAAGAAATACAACAAAGGCCTCAAAGATCATGTTTACATACCTTAGTGAACTTTTTCCACGAAAAACCAAGCTTTCCTTCAAGCCTTTTTTTTTTTTTTGGATAATTAAGAATTTATTACCAAAGGGCAATGCCCAACCAAAGAATACAAAGAACGGAGGCCCGAGGCCACAACCAGGCAAAGAAAAAACGAGACTGACACCTCCGCATAAATATAGGAGCGGGCGCTTGATCCAGAACAACACGGAGCCACCAACAAAGACTACAGAAGCCCACAATCTAGGGCCAAAAGAAACAACACCAGAACCCGCCCACAACCCGGGCAAGGCAACAAGGCCCCAACAATCACAAATCAAGCATCAAACCTACCGGGGAATAAATACTAATAGGAAGGACCATCTCACACATTGATCACATTTCTTGGCGAGGTATCAACAACCTTCTGGAGACCAGAAATACGAAGTCTAACATCATCACAAATGAGGTGAAAAATAGTATCAGTTGGAGCATAGTTGTTCTCATGAATTCTACTATTCCGATGACCCCTGAATGAGATAGTAGCACCCCGCATGTCTTCCTTGTAATAGAGTGAGAAGGACTTTCCCTTGTTGGCAATTACCCGCAAGAGTTCGTTCTCCCAATTCCTCGGGTTCTAGGACCCCACACAACCAACAGAATCCTCGCAAATACCAGATTTGTGAAATGGCAGCGAAGAATAAGTGGTTCTGTCTTCAACATTGCTTACGACAAAATACCTGAGATATAGAAATGGTGAGACCCTACTTGAGAAGCTTCCACTTCAAGCCTTTTCTCACTCCTTCTCTCTATGCTTCTCTAGAACTTCTCTCTCACTTTCTAAAATTCGAGAATTTTCCACTTCCTAGCAAAGTTGGTCCACAGCATCCAAAACCAAGAGGAATTGGTTGCCCGGCACATAATGACTCTTCTCATGCACTTGCCATGTGTCGAGAGCTCTATCGTACCTATGAGGGTGTCATGCCTTCATGTTGCCACATAGCTCCACAAGGATATTGCACTTTAGTCCTCTCCACTAACAAATTTTTCTGATGGTCCTTCAGAACATATAACAATTTCAATCCCTAACAAAACCACTAAACTTACCTAATTGCATAATTGACCCACATGCCATAAAAATGCAATCTAACACACTTTGCTAATCCTCTAATTAAACCAACCATTAAGATGGCTAATCTTAATCACAATTTAAAATATCATAGGGCATAAGTTGCATTTGCTCCCCAAAAATCCTTACTTGAATAGAACAAAACATATATATTAATATACCAGGCTAAGGACAATTTGATGCAGGTGACGATTTGAGGACAAATCCTTTCCAAGAGGAGGGGAATGAAGGAAGCAAGGCTAAGGAAGGGAGTGTGGACCCACTTGAAGTCCCATTGGGCCCTATGACACGAGCCAGGGCTAAGAGGTTCAAAGAAGCCCTTCATGTTTTAATCCGAGATGCCCACGTGGAAGAAGCTAGCGTGTTCAACTCCAAAAAGGAAACAAAGATGGTCCACATCATCAAATTAAATCCGAACTTGGACTAAGAGCCAAGGAGTTTTTGACTTGTTGATTTGCTGCTATTTTGGAGCTGATTTGCTGCAGATTTGGTGTTGATTTCTGCTATTTTGGAGGCTGGTTGGATTCTTATATGTTCTGATTTGCTTTTGATTTATTCTAGATTCTGGTGATTGATTCCACGAAACCTTATCACAGAATTATCTAATTTCCTTTTTTTAGTGTGTTACTTTAGGAAAAAGAAATTATAGTAGTTTCCTTTCCTTTTTAGCCAAATATTTACTTTCCTTGTGGTAAGATATTTGAGGTTTCTATTCTTCATATTTTTTGCCTATTTAAAGGCTTATTATCCTATGTCTTCAGAAGTTTGAAGCATTTATAAAATTGAGGATTTCAATTTCTCTCTTTGGTTCTTTAAAGAACTCATGAACTCGGTTATTCCGTTCATCAAGACTTATCAGCTCGGATCTCTCCATCACCGATTGTAGGCGTCCCTCATATACCAGGTTCTGGCTTCCATATGAAAAACTGACGGGTCAAGGTCATCCATCAAGCGGAGCATTCGGCCCCGGTTCTTGAGGCTAATTCGATCCTTGGTCTCCTCACAAGTTGACGGCGTTCGTATCATTTGGTATCAGAGCAACGGGTTCTATTTTTCTGGTTTTACCTATCTTTTATTATTATTTTTTCTTTGTCGAACCATCTTAGTCACCTTTCATCATACCTTCTAAATTCCGTTCATCCCAATTTCATTCATAATCTATTATCTACTCCATCCCAAGTCCGATTTTCTTCATTCTTGATCCGATATAATTTTTTTAGTGTTTCCTTTTTTTTATTCAATCGTCCATCTCAAAGTTACAAAAATAAAAAAAAAAAAAACAGAAAAAAAAAGTAAAAAAAAAAAAGGAAAAAAGGAAAGTAAAGGAAAAGGATCCGGTAAAAAAAAAAAAAAAAAAAAAGTAGGAAAAAAAAAATCATATAAGTTTTATCATCATTCTAGTTTCTAGAAATCCAATCCCCACCATAGTATAAAAAAATAAATAAGTAAAGCTTGAATCTTGGTTAACGCCACCAACCTGTCCTTTTCTTCTTTCATAGGTTTTTATTGGTACTGCTTGGAAATATCGATTTGTTTGATTAGTTTCAAAGAACTATAAAGATAAATTCTTAGTGGAAAAGAAACGAGAGTGGTCCAGATTATTAGAGTGAGAAAAAGCCAAATATATTGTGTGAAAACACGAGCGGCCCGAGTGAATCATTCTTCGGTGAAAACGGTGAGTGAGTGATTTGTGAGTCTACTTTTTTTCTCTCTAACCTTGTTTTTTTCGCTATGTCAAATAATTTCTTATCGAGGTGTGGCGGGAGGCATTGACATGAAGTTCATTATCTGAGGCCTTAACTGTGAAATCACGAGAGAATGTTTAGGGCTGAATTGGAACAATTCCATGAGAGGGTGGAGCAAAGCTTCGAGCACCCACGTAACCCTCCCACAGCACGTAGAAGGGAAAGGCTGCCAAGAAGAGGGGCGCGGGTAGATGAAGAAGAGTATGACGGAGGAGACTTTGAAGATGAGAATGGTTATGATTCGGTGTTGGCTAACAAGGGTATGGGGGGAGACATAGAGAGAAGATAGGAATCGGGAAGATAATAATTTGGGAAACATTAAGATGAAGATTCCATCTTTCGAAAGAATGATCTGAGGCATATCTTGAGTGGGAGAGGAAGGGTGGGATTGGTTTTGATTGTCACCATTATTTTGAAAATAAGAAGGTGAAGCTTGCTGTTATAGAGTTCTCAGATTATGCCATTGTGTGGTGGGACCAACTAGTGTTGAATTGTACTATCCCATTGGTGGAAACATGGGAAGAGATGAAGAGGGTGATGCGGAAGAGATTTGTCCAGAAAGCACTACTGCCGAGGAATTGTCTGACAAGTTGCAGAAACTTGAGGCAAGATGTCGGGTGTGGAGGGAGCTATTATAAGGAGATGGAGGTTGCAATGGCTAGATCGAGATATTGAAGAAAGATCGAGAGGTTACCATATGGCAAGGTTTAGCGAGGTTCTTGAGAGATTTGGAAATTTGGTGGAATTGCAACATGATGTGGAGTTGGAGGATATGGTGCATATGGCCATCAAGATTGAGAATCAAGTCAAGAGGAGGGGCAGTAGCAACACACGTTCTACACCTGGTCCAAGTTCATCTACGTGGAAATCGAATCGATGGAAAAGGAAGAAAGCCACCTGATGCTAAGCTTTAAAGCGGAACTAAAACAAGAACATTGAAGGAAATCAAAGGTAAGCAGATTCTTTCACTACCTCGAATCGTGATATTATGTGTTTTAAATGCCAAGGCGGGGTCATATTGCAAACCAATGTCCAGTTTCCGGGGTGTCATGGTGATGCGGAACAATGGTGAGATTAAACGGACAATGGTGGTTGTGATTCTATTGCCGTCCTTAGAAGGGATGCAGTGATGAGAAATATGCTGTCTGAGGAGAGACTAATGGTGGCCGGGGAGGGCCTTAAGTGTGCAAGATAAAGAAGATGACGAGATGCAACGGGATAACATTTTCACACAAGGTGCTGCCACGTCGAAACAAGGTATGTAGTGATCATTGATGGGGGAAGTTGGGCACTAATGTTGCTAGCACAACCATGGTGGAAAATAGGAATGCCAACATGTAAGCATCCTCGACCTTATAAATTGCAATGGTTGAATGATAATTGGGGAGGAGTAAGGGTGAATAAACAGAGTAGTCGCTTTTGGCATTTAGAAATACGAAGATGAAGTTTTACATTGTGATGTAGTTCCAATGCAAGCTGGGCGCCCCATTAGGAAATTCATGGCAATTTGATAGGAAGAGTTCAGCACGACGGGCACACGATAAGTACTCGTTAAATTGCCTTGACCAACGGGCCAGATCCTCTTGTTCCTTTGACACCAAGTCAAGTTTATGAAGATCAAGTAAGGTTGCAAAAAGATAGTGAACAAAAGAAAAAAAGTGAAAAAGAGAGTGAACAAAAGAAAAAGAGTGAAAAAGAAAGTGAACAAAAGAAAAAGCTTGAAAAAGAGAGTGAGCAAAAGAAAGAGAGTGCCAAAATGCAAGTGAATGAAAATTTAAAAGAAAAGGAGAGAAAAACCAATTTCTATGCAAGGGCAAGTGAGGTTAAGAAAGCATTGTTCTTAAGCAAGCCCTACGATTATACTTTTGTATAAGAGGCGCACAATGCTAACCAACTTGAAGGCACTTCTTTGCCTAGTTCTATTGTCTCACTTTTGCAAGAATTTAGAGATGTCTTTCAGGAAATTCAGTTTGGGGTACCTCGGTCCAGGGATCAAACTATCAAATTGATTTTATCCACACGGTGCTACCATTAGAACCGACAAACATAAGTAATCCGGGGGCGAGAACTCCAAAAGCAAGTTGGTGAATTGATGGAAAAGGGATATGTGAGGACGACTTGAGTCCATTAATGCTTGGATTCGGTTATTTTGGCTCCTAAGAAGGATGGGACATGGAGGATGTGTGTTGATTCTTAGAGCCACCATCAATAATATAACATTTGATAAAGAAATATCGTCATCCATTCCTCGGTTGAATGATATGTTTGATGAGTTGCATGGTTCTTGTATCTTTTCCAAAATTGATTTGAAAGGATACCATCAATTAGAATGAAAGAGGTGATGAATGGAAAACTACTTTCAAAACAAAATATGGGTTATATGGTAGTTAGTTGGATTAACTAATGCCCCTAGCACTTTCATGAGACTAATGAGTCATGTTTTGCGATGCTTTCATTAGGAAATTTGTGGTTGTCTATTTTGACGATATCCTCATTTTATAAGCGGGAAGCAGATGATCACTTTATTCATTTTAAAATATGTTTTGGATGTGCTTGAAAGAAAGATTGTTTGCTAACCTTAAAAGTGCACATTTTGCACGGATAAGCTTGTGTTTCTTGGTTTTGTTGTTAGTGCACGAGGGATACAGGTTGATGAAGAGAAGGTTCGAGCGATTCAAGACTGGCCAAGTCCAACAAGTGTGAGTAAAGTTCGAAGTTTTCATGGACTTGCTAGTTTTTATCGGCGGTTTGTGAAAGACTTTAGTAGCATAGCCGCACCGATAACCGAAGTCATCAAGAAGGATGTTGGGTTTAAGTGGGGAGAAGAGCAAGAAAAAGCATTCCAAGTTATCAAAGAAAAACTAACTCATGCTCCTTTACTTGCTTTACCTAACTTTGCAAAAACTTTTGAGGTGGAATGTGATGCTTCAGGTCTAGGTATTGGCGCAGTTCTTATGCAAGAAGGACGACCCATTGCATATTTTAGCGAAAAGCTAAGTGGGGCATCCTGAAATACCCTACTTATGACAAAGAGTTGTATGCGTTGGTTCGGGCCTTGGAAACTTGGCAACATTATCTTTGGCCTAGGAATTTGTGATTGACACCGACCACGAGTCATTGAAGCATCGAAGGGCTGACATAAGTTGAATGAGAGAGACATGCTCGATGGATGGAGTTTGTGGAAACTTTTCCATATGTCATCCACTACAAACAAGGTAAGGAAAACATTGTTGCCGATGCACTTTCACGGAGGTATGTCCTAATCTCTACTCTGGATGCTAAATTGCTTGGTTTTGAACACATTAAAGAATTGTATCCTTTGGACCCGAGATTTTAGTAACAGACTCAATGCTTGTTGTGAAAAAGGAGCCCATGACAAGTTCTTTAGACATGAGGGGTTCTTGTTTCGGGAAAATAGGTTGTGCATTCCTAATTGTTCTTTTTTTTTTTTTTTTGGATAATTAAGAATTTATTACCAAGGGCAAAAGCCTTGACTTGACGAAATTCTGAGGAACAAAGCCCAGCGAAAAGAAAAAACGGGCTGGCCTCCCCTAAAAATAGAGGCATCAGCCCGAACAACCCCTCAAAGCACCAAAGAGCACCTGTGAAACGAGAAGCCCACAGCGGAGCAAAAAGGTAAAAAAAAAACCCAAGACCCAGCACGACCGGGCCAAAGCAACCAAGGACCAAAAGAGAGAAGTCCCCGGCACTCCGAGGAGGGACCCTCAATCACACTTCAAGTAGGCGAACCACGATTGCCAAAGGATATTAAGCGGGAAGGCCCACCTCTCACATAAGCTACGTAGAAGGATTCTCCGGCAAGCCTTGAATACGGATATTCTAAGTCTAACATCAATACAAATGAGGTGGAAAATGGCATCACGGCGGGAACAAAAATGTTCTCATGAATTCTACTATTCGTTGTCTCCATAAGTGGTGATTATCACTTTTGTACAATCCTCTTAGTAATAGAGAGGATAGATTGCCTTGGACGCGATTACCCATAAAAATTCATTCTCTCCCAATTTCATAGGCATTCTAGAATTCCCTATAACCTTAAAATCCTCATCAGATAATGGTGAAGTGCAGCCGAAGAACAAGTGGTCTCTATCTTCACCTTACGGCGGCAAAAACACGGGAACTAAGAGTTTGTAAGGCCCAGCAGAAGCTTATCTCGAGTAACCAATTTGTCTTGGATGGCCATCCACACAATAAAGCATGTCTCCTAATAGCTTGCAGGGGAACGGATCGTAGAGTGCGGAGTTTACTTGGCTTTTTCGGTCCTAATATGGTGCCACGGCGAGCTAACGAGAGAAAATCGAGAAGGAGCGGCGTCAGGGAGGCGCTATCCTCACCTAGAGACATCAAGTGATAATCAACACAACTATCCTTGATGGCAATAAGGTCTCTTTGAATTAGCGATAGGCAGTTCTATACCTTCGCATCAATAACCTCCATACCATGAGCGTTTCTATGAATGTGATCATATATATGATTCTTTCACCATAACAAGGAAGGGAAGGACCAGCGTTCCAACGATCATGCCGCCAAAGGTCGGCACCATTGCACACCCTTTTGTGTTTTGGGAAGGTCGATCACATCCCATGCTTGGATAATTTTGCGCCAACTCCAGGAGCAGCTTGCTGGGACTTTTGCACACCAAAAACTCCCTTGTCTTAAGTACCATCTCCGAACCCAGGCCACCCACAATGAGTCCTTTCTATAGAACAAATTCCAGATGTGTTTCATAATATTTACATCGTTCAAATCTTTGTCGCGTGAGACTAGAGCCACCCTCCTCCTTTTGGAACAAACGGACACCAAGCCCTGACCTTTGCCATATTGGATAAAGACCCATTTCTGGGACCACAAAAGCTAGCGAATAATTGCTCAATTTTAGCAATAGTGAACTTAGGAATAATGAAAATCTTGCACCCGGTACACACAGATGCTATCTGACTGATGCAATCAGGCACGAAATCTCCATAAGATAATGATACGCTGGTCAAAGATTGGATTACAGCCATAATTTTATCAAAGAATTGGTATGATCACAATGGGAAAGTCTAGTAGAAATCAATGGGACTCCGAGATACTTCATTGGAAACCTTCCCAAACTGAAGCCCGTAATGTTCAGTAATTCATTCTTAACATCATCATTTACCCCAGCAAGGAACATGGCACTCTTTTGGACGTTCCGCCCGAAGCCACGAAAAGTTTTCAAAGCTATTAGCACGTCCGTGATAGTTTGGATCTTGGACCGGAGTCACGACCAAGATAAATATATCATCTGCAAAGCATAAATGTGTTAGGTTAACTTCCTTACATTTGGGATGAAACTGAAAATCTTGCATATGGGCTGCCAGTGATAAGGATCTGGAGAAAGCTTCCATAATGAGGATGAACAATAAAGGGGATAAGGGTCCCTTGTAAAACCCTGATTGCTAGCAAAAGAAACCCGCCGACTCGCCATTCCGCGACCACGGAAGATGGGGAGGTGATGCAAGCTCTAATACATCTCATAAGGTGAATTGGAGTACCCATTCTTGACAGGACTTCAAAGATCTGCGATTCGACTAATTGTGTCATAGGCCTTCTTGGCGTCGACTTTTGAGTGCACACCTAGAGCGGACCATTGTCTCGATGATAGTTGATCATAATCTCTTGGGTGATAAGGATATTATGCCGCGTGCTACGGCCTTGTACAAACGGAGCGAGTAGAAATATAATCTCGGGAACGCCTTGTTTTAACCTCATACAATGATCTTGAAGATGCACTTATAGATAGTATTACCTTGGGGAAACTAGGCTTTATAATCATTGTAGAAACAGGAGTGGGTTTGGACAATGCTAAGATTGCAATTTATCTACTCAGCATACATCCAGTTTAAAAAAAGAAACCACGAAGCTTCTAAACATCCCTCGATGATACTCCATGTTGCCTTGAAGAATAGACGGAAAAACCATGGGCGGAGCTTTGGGTCGACAATGGGAACATGGACTTCTTGATCTCCTCAAGGGTTATCTCACTATTTAAAATGTCCAGATGTTGCGGGGACCACATGAGACCCTCTAGGTTATCTAAATATCGGCGTAATTCACTTGGGACCTCCGTCACAGCATTACGGAAGTGGGCTCTGATCACTGTTGATAGCTCGGATCAATCAGTCTACCCATTAGCCAAAGTAACTTTTATGTCAATTTCTAGCATTCCGAGCTTTGAAACGACTTTATGGAAGCGGGTGTTACGGTCTCAGTTTAAGCCAACGAACTCTGGATTCTGTTTGGAACCCCCTCCTCGGCCACGAGGCTGGATGTGGTAAGTCTTTAAACAATTCTTCTCATTTTACCACCCGGGGAGAGGTGGAGTCGGATTGTTCCTTAAGCGGATTGGGCATGGTTGAGAGACTCTTTGGCATCCACAACCCGATCACGCAGTTTACCAAAAGAGTGGAAGTTGAAAGACTTAAGGACGGCCTTCGCCTGCTGATTTGCGCATCGACCTAACCCGCTGGGTGTACCATGCCACCTTCATTTGCCAAGCTTCCTTTACTAATTCAAGGAAAGCCGGGTGATCAGCCCAAAAATTAAAAATTGGAAGGGTAGTGCTGCTATGCTTGGTCTAACTTTAACATTTAGTTGTGGTAACCGGAGGGCTATGATCAGATAAACGGGATGGAGGACTTAGTCGTCGCATTGGGAAACATATCCATGGCATTCATTTTGGAGCGGCGGTCTAGCTTCCTAATTGTTCCATTTTAGGATTTATTAGTGGGAGGTCCTGTGGTGGAGGATTGATGGGACATTTGGGGTAGCAGACTTTGAGGGTTTGAACATTTTGTTGGCACTTTATGAGCGAGATGTTGAGAGGATTTGTGGGAGGTGTATCCACATGTAAACAAGCTAAATAAAATTTGACCATAGCTTGTACACCACTTCTATTCTAGGTGAACCCCAGGTTGATAACCAATGGACTTCTACATTGGTCTACCTAGGATGCAGACATGGTAGGGATTCTATTTTGTGGTTGTGGATAGGTTTTCAAAAGATGACATTTTTCCCATGTCACAAAACGGATGATGCGTCTCATGTTGCCAATTTGTTCTTGGGGAGGTTGTGAGATTGCATGGCCATGCCTAGGACGATTGTTTAGGATGAGGATCACAAAAATTCTTGAGTTACTTTTGGAAGACCTTGTGGTGTAAGTTAGGAACCGAGTTGTGTTTTCCTGCTTGTCATCCACAAACCGATGTAAGGGTGACCAGGAGTAGTGAGCCAGAGCCTTGTCTACTTTATTGAAGGCTATCATTAAAAGAACATTAAAACTTGGGAAGGCTGATTTGCCACATGTTGAGTTTGCTTATAATCCGTACTATACATTCTTCATAAATTTTCGTAGCACTGAAATTGTATATTGTTTAATCCATTAACCCCTTTAGATTTATCGCACTTTTTATGTCAGAGCATGTTAATGCAGATGGCAAAAGAAAGCGAATTTGTTGCGGATTCATGAAGGCAAGACTCCAACATTGAGCGAAGGGTGAGCAGTATGAGAAGCAAGCCCGATAAAAGGGCGCCACCACGTAGTCTTTGAACCCGAAGATTGGGTTTGGTGCACATACGCAAAGGAAAAGATTTCCACTTTAAAAGCTGATCCAAGTTGCTCTAGGCGATGGTGCTTTTTCAAAGTCTCGGCGCATCAATAACAATGCATACAAGAAGCTAAGGTTGCCGTTAGATATCTTGTAAGTGCTACTTTTAACGTCAGCGAGCTTGAGTCCTCTTTGATGCGGTGACGGTTGGGGATTCAATCCGCACCCGAAGGAGGGGAATGATGGAAGCAAGGCTAAGGAAGGGTGTGGTTCGCTTGAAGTCCCACTTTGGGCCTATGACACGAGCCGGGCTAAGAGGTTCAAAAGAAGCCCTGTGTTTTTGTCAGGATGCCCGTGGAAGAAGCTAGGCGTGTTCGATCAAAGGAAACAAAGATGGTCCACATCATCAAATTAAATCGAACCCCGGACTAGAGCCGGGAGTTTTGACTTGTTGTTGCTGCTATTTTGGAGCTGATTTCTTTGCAGTTTGAGGTGTTGATTTCTTTGTATTTTGGAGCTGATTTGGTTCGATCACATTCCCGATTTCTTTGCTAATTTAGTGTGATTGCGATTTATTCCTAGATTGCGGCTAGTTTGATTCCCAAGCCTTATCCTAGAATTATCTAGTTTCTTTTAATGTGTTACTTTAGGAAAAAGTATATTAGTTTCCTTTCCTTTTTTTTGGCCAAATATTTACTTTCCTTGTGGTCGAATATTTTTTTTTTGGATAAGTACGAATTTATTTCCAAAAAGGCCAAAGCCCAACAACAATCAATACAATACAAGAAGCAACAGGCCACTAGAAAAAAAGCGAAAAAACGGACGGCACCTCCTAAAAAACATAGGAAAGAGCGTGACCCTAGAAACAAAAACACCTATTTAGATCGAAAATGCGGTGGTGCGGCATTACACACGATATGGTTTTTTTTCCCCGAGCCTGTCGGGAGTCATGCTTTTATAGTTTGGTTGACCATTCGGGACAGATTAGTTCACATAAGACAAACCTCAAATGGGAGTGCGACTAACAATAATTCATGTGTTTTTGGTGCAAATATTGAAGATAGGAATCACTTGTTTTTGGGTGCCATTTCAACTGCTTGGTATTTGGTTGAAAATTCTGGGTTATGTGGAAATTCCATAATGCCGAAGTTGGGAGGAATGAATTCTTATGGGTATGTGCTTCTAGGGAAATCATTTTTGATTATTACCAAGAGGTTCAAATGGGGTGCTACCATTTATCATTTATGGAGACATCGGAATAGTAGAATCTACGAGAACATCTATTATCCCGCTGATGCTATTTTTCATCTCATCTGTAATGATGTTCGGTTGAGAATCTCTAGTTTCCAGAAGGTGGTGGACAATCCTGTGAACAGAGCTATGTGTGAGAGATGGTCCTTCTCGCTTCATATCTTTGGACTTGATGGTTCTCTTGGTTGATTGATGGGTTGTTGTTGGTTGGGTCTGATCTCTTTTGGGCCACAGTTTGCCTTTGCCGGTGTGAAATTTGGGCTTTCAGGGTGTGGTGTCTCCTTCCGGGTTGTGGAAGTGAGTTTGGTTCTTTTGTTTTGTTGTCCTTGGTTGTTGGTTGTTGTTTCGGGCTGTGGCCTTCTCCTTAGTTTTAGGGGAGGTTCTGTCCGTTTTTCTTTCATTTGGGCCTTGGGCTCGTGTATTCTTTGGTTGTGTGGTTTGCTTTTTGGAAATAAACGCTTAATTATCAAAAAAAAAGCACGATAAGCGACAAACCAAACTAATGCAACCCACCGAAACCACCTGGCGAAATTTGAATAGAACTAAACCGAGCTCGCACCCACATTTCGAGGTAACAACGAACCCGCAGCCCGGCCGCGGCGGGCAAAAGCAGCAGGACCACCAATGACCCGACCCCAGCGAGCAGAACCATCAATCACCCGGACAATCTACCATGGTGAGAATATTAAATGGAAAAGACCATCTCTCACCGTTGCCACATTCTTTGGATTGTCCGCAACTTTTTGAAAACTAGAAATTCTTAAACGAACGTCATTATAGATAAGATGAAAAATAGCATCAGCAGGAGAAAAGATGTTCTCCCTATATTCTTCATATTTTTTAGCCTACTTAATGGCTTGTTATCCCTATATATTTCAAGTTTGAAGCATTTATAAAATTGAGAGTTTCAATTTCTCTTTGGTTCTTTAAAGAACTCCTTGAACTTATTGGTTATTCCGTGGCGTTCATCAAGACTTATCAATCGGATCTCCATCACCGATTGTGGCGTCCTCACATATACCAAGGTTCTTGCTTAGTATAAACAGAGTCAAGGTCATCCATCAGCCCAGAGCATTAGGCGGTTCTTAGGAGCTAATTCGATCCCGGAATACTCCTCTCTTACGAGTTGACGGGGTTCGTATCATGGGCAATGGAGAAAATTCAGGAGCTTCTAGAAGATTCATTAGGAATTCAATCTTAATTATGGAAAGTTCAGATTCGGAAGGCTCTGAAACGTTGGAGACGCCGAATATATTTCTATTTCCAAGTGTTTTGAATTTTATTACTATTTTGATTTGGAGTTGTTTTTTTTAGAAAGATTTATTCTCAGTCAAGTAGAGTTGCTTTATTTAATTTAGAAAGTGTTTTTGCTAGGAAAATGGGAGTTTCTATTTCTTTTTAGAAAGATTTATTCAGATTTGGTGTTAATTTGCTGCTGATTTGGTGATGATTTGTTCCTGATTTGCTGCTATTTTGGAGCTGACTTGTTCCTGATTTGGTGCTGATTTGTTCCTGATTTGCTGCTATTTTGGAGAGCTGATTTGTTCCTGATTTGCTGCTGATTTTTATTACCAAGTCTTGTCCTAAAAGTTATCTAGTTTCCTTTTTCTCCTCCATGGATGTTTTTAGTATGTACTGTTTAGGAAAAAGTATGTTAGTTTCCTTTCTAGTTTTCAGCAAAATATTTAGTTTCTTTTCTTTGTAATTTTTTGGGCTATTTAGAAACTGTTATCCACCATTCTACACATTACAGATTCTTCAAAAATCGAGAGTTTATCTTTCTCTTTGGTTCTCTCAAGAACTTTGCGAACTATCAGTTTAGTGGCGTTCATCCTATCGACTTATCAATCAACCTTTTATAGTTGATTGTATGGCGTCTTCATTCCATAGACTTGTCAATCGGATCTCCATCTCATCGGTGCATGGCGTCCTCATACCAAGGTTCTTGCTTCGCCTTATAGCAATGGTCGCGGTCATCCATACAGCAAGATCACTAGGGCGATTACTTTAGAGCTAATTCGATCACGGGTCTATCACAAGTTGACGGGGTTCGGCGTATGTCGAGCGATACGGAAGAGATTTGTCTGGACTTCTTACTCTGGGAATTGTACAAGGAGTTGCAAGAGCCTGAGGCAAAATGCTTAGAAGTGTGGAGGGTATTATAAGGAGATGGAGGTTGCAATGGCGAGCCAATATTGAAGAAGATCGAGGCTACCATGGCGAGGTTTCTAGCGGGTTAAATCGGGAGATTCAAAATGTGGTTGGTTACGACATTATGTGGAGTTGGAGGATATGGTGCATATGGCCATCAAGATTGAGAATCAAGTCAAGAGGAGGGCGGTAGCAACACACATTCTATACCCTAATCAAGTTCATTTACTTGGAAATCAAATCAATGGAGGAAGAGGAGTCACCCAGCGCGAGCATAAAAACGAGGAACTAAAACAAGGGGAACAACCAGGAAATCAAGGTAAACCCGATTTTTTCACTACTCGGAATCGTGATATTATGTGTTTTAAATGCCAAGGCAGGGGTCATATAGCAAGCCAATGTCCGAACAAAAGAGTCATGGTGATGCGGGACAATGGTGAGATTGAAACAGACAATGAGTTGGATTGTGATTCTATGCCATCCCTAGAGGATGTTGATGATGAGGAGTGTACCACATCGAGGAGAACTAATGGTGGCCAGGAGGGCCTTAAGTGTGCAAGCTAAGGAAGATGACGAGATGCAACGGGATAACATTTTTCACACTAGTGTGATCATTGATGGGGGAAGTTGCACTAATGTAGCTAGCACAACCATGGTGAAGAAACTAGGAATACAAACAAATGCACATCCTCGACCTTTATAAGTTGCAATGGTTGAATGATAATTAGGGAGGTAAGGGTGTAAACAAGTGTTAGTCTCTTTTAGCATTGGGAAATCTGAGAGATGAAGTTTTGTGTGGCCCGTAGTTCCCATGCAAGCCGAACTTACTTATTATTAGGAAGACCAGAAGCTGATTTGGTCGGAAAGTTAAGCATGAGAGCTGGCTGATAAGTACTCGTTAGGTGCACAACTTGAGGACCGTTACTCTTGTTCCTTTGACACGAGTCAAGTTTATGAAGATCAAGTGAGGTTACCAAGGAGAGTGAACAAAAGCGAGTGAAAGAGAGTGAACAAACGAAAGTTTGAAAGAGAGTGAACAAAATAAAAAGTGTGAAAAGAGAGTGAGCAAAGAAGGAGGTGACCAAAGCAAGTGGCGAAATTTAAGAGAAAGAGAGGAGAAAAACCAATTTCTATGCAGGGCAAGAGTGATGAGGTTAGAGCATTGTTCTTAAACAAGCCTATGATTGTACTTTTGTACAAAGAGGCACTTTAATTCTCACCAACTTGACATACCTTTGCCTAGTTCTATTGTCTGCTGCGAGAAAGGATTTGAAGATGTCTTTTAAAGGTTTACACTCTATCAGAAGGATCGAGACATCAAATTGATTTTGTGCCTAGTGCTACCATTACCGAGATCGACCGGCTTATAGGCGTAATCCCGGAGACAAAGGAACTCCAAAGCAAGTTGGTGAATTGATGGAAGGGATATATGACGGGGAGAGCTTGAGTCCATGCGTTGTTCCAGTGATTTTAGTTCCCATAAAGGATGGACCGCGGAGGATTTGTATTTATTGTCATGCCATCCACAATATTATGGTTAAGATTCGAGGACGAATCTTTTCGAGGAAGGGGGGAATGATGAGAATCAAAGCACAAAGGATCCGTGATCCAGGAGCTTCTAGAAGATTCATTAGGGATTCAATCTTAATATTTGAAAATTCAGATTCGGGAGGGAATTTGTGAAACGGAGATCATAGAATATATTCTGTTTCCAAGTGTTTTGAGTTTTTATACTATTTTGATTTGGAGTTGTTTTATTTTAGAAAGATTTATTCTCTGAAGTCGAAGAAGTAAAGGGTGCTTTATTTAATTTAGAAAGTGTGTGTTCTTTAGGAAAATAGGAGTTTCTATTTCTTTTTTAGAAAAAAGATTTGCTTTAGATTTGGTGTTGATTTCTTTCTTGATTTGGTAGTGGATTTCAATTTTCCTAATTTGCTTTGCTATTTTGGAGAACTGATTTGTTTCACGATTTATATTTTGGATTCACGATTTCTTTGCTATTTTGGAATAATTTGTTCACGATTCTTTTGCTATTTTGGAGAAGCCCAGTTGTTCTTTGATTTCTTTGCTAATTTTTATCACCAAGTCTTGTCTAAAAGTTATCTAGTTTCCTTTTTCTTGTTTTTGGCCAAATGTTACTTTCCTTGTGGCCGAATATTTAGTTTCTATTCTTCATATTTTGGCCTATTTAAAGGAAGCATTATCCTTGTATTCTTTGAAGTTTTAGCATTAATAAAATTGAGAGTTTCAATTTCTTTTTTTGGATAATTAAGAATTTATTGCAAAGGCAAAGCATACTTAACCCGACAGAAATTACAAGGAACAAAGCCCGAAAGCGAAAAGAAAAAAACGGACAGCACCTCCCCTAAAATTAGAGGAAAGGGCATCAGCCCGAACAACCTCAAAACACGAGAGGCACACCAGCAAGCGAGAGCCCTGGCCGGTAGGTAAAAAAAACCAAGACCCATACGGCCGGGCGAAGCAACGAGGACGAAAGGAGAGAGTCCCCGACCTCGGACCACCAATCACACTTCAAGTAGACGAACCACAATTGCCAAGGATATTAAGCGGGAAGGCCCACCTCTCACATAAAGCTCTGTTAGAGTTTCAATTTCTCTTTGGTTCTTTGAAGAACTCCTTGAACTTATCGGTTATTCCGTGGCGTTCATCAAGACTTTATCAAGCCCGGATCTACATCACGATTGTAAGGCGTCCTCCATATACCAAGGTTCTTGCTTCCTTGCAAGCAATAGGTCCATAGTCATCATCAAGCCTGAATACTAGGGCGGTTCTTCGAGGCCCAGCTAATTCGATCGGGTCTCCTCAGTTGACGGGGTTTGTATCGAATCATTCGGCTTTTTTGAAGTACACCATCACCCAGCCAAAATGCAAGGTAGGCTTATTAGATAGGTTCTTCTGCTATAAGAGTTCAACCTGCAAATCAGGGATAAAAGGGTGTGGAGAATGTTGTTGTAGATCATCTCTCGAGACTAACAATAGCACACAACACTCACAATCCTCCAATCTTGTGGACACTTGCTCCCTCTAGGGAATTCACTGTTAACTCAGATTGGAACAATTTTAGACCAAAGAAACCGGTGGTCAACTGGCACTATACGATATGGTATCCCCAAGCTATCAGGAGACATGCATTTATTGTTTGGATGGCCATTCAGGATAGATTGGTTATGCAAGACAAGCTTCTCAGGTGGGGCATGATCAACTCTATGTCTTGTGTTTTTTGCCGGGCTAATGTTGAAGACAGGAATCACTTGTTTTTTGGTTGCCAATTCACTGCTGGTATTTGGTTGAGAATTTTAAGGTTATGTGGGAATTCCAGAATGCCACGGAGTTGGGAGAATGAGTTCTTATGGGTAATTGCTACTAAAGGGAAATCCTTTTGTTCTATCACCAAGAGGATTGCGTGGGGCGCTACCATTTATCACTTGTGGAGACAACGGAATAGTAGAATCTATGAGAACATCTATTCTCTGTGATGCTGTTTTCCTTATCATTTGTAATGATGTTGGAGTTGAGAATCTCGAGTTTCCGGAAGGTGGTGGATAATCCGATTGAGCGAGCTATGTGTGAGAGAGATGGTCCTTCCCTGTATTCTTGGCTATTGGTGTTTTCATTTGTTGATTGATGGTTTCGTTCTTCGGTTGGGTCCTAGTCTTTGTTGGGCCTGGTTTGCCTTAGCCCGGGTTGTGGGCTGGGCTTTGGGGTGTGGTGTCTCTGCTCGGGATGTGGGTGGGTGTTGAGTTATTTTGTTTTGTTGTCCTTGATTGTGGTTGTTTTAGAGCAGGCCGCGCCTGCCTTAGTTTTAGGGGTGGTTCTGTCCGTTTTTCTAATTTGGGCCTTGGGCTCGTGTATTCTTTGGTGGTGGGGCTTTGCCTTTTGGAAATAAACGCTTAATTATCAAAAAAAAAAAAAAAACAATGATTTTTTTTTTGATGTCACAATGGGTTTCAGGAATCACTGTTTCCTAGTAGAATACCCCCATGGTGTGCCACATTACTTGAATTTTTTGCTTTAAGCGAGGGATTACTAGCGGCCCCAGGAGAACTGAGACGAGAAGTTCTTTGCAAAAATTCAGTCTGTGGGAAGAGCCCTTAGCAGCCTGAAATATTGTGCGTCGAGATAACCGGAGAAAGTGTGTGCGAAGGAGAACAACAAGGGATACTGAGTCTTTATGTGAAGAATGAATGTGAGGTGTTTGCTTCCAGGAGAATTCATGAAGGGTGTGTCTAAGGTTCTATTGGCCTTCTTTTGTGATGCCAGCTCCATTAGCCTGTCATCGAAAGGTTGGGAAGATCTCTCGTCGTCACATGATGCCTCCCCGAACGCTCGATGCTGGTAGTTGATTTGTTCGATGTTTGGGGCAGTAGATTCATCGGACCATTCCCTTCTTCAGCAGGATATGTTTACATTTTGGTGGGGTGAACTATGGCTAGTAGGAAATGGGTTGAAGCGAGTGCCTTGCGACGTTAGACCACGGGGTGGTGTGAGAGAATTTTGAGGAGAAAATCTTCACGGTTGGGGTCCCTGAGATGATATAATTAAGTGATGGAGGTTCACACTTCTACAATAAGCCTTTTGTGTGACACCCCTATCCCGGGTGTCCCGTTGACAACCTGTCAACCTGCGAAAACCTGTGGATATCGGGTGTCCTAATATCACACTCATTTGTCTCAATATATTGAGACCGATTATTGCATATTTAATTCACAAATATACAAAAATATATGATAGACTATTTAATCAACAGTCCTTTTATACAACGGTATACATAGACTACTTGTCGACTCTCATCCCATAGTTAATACCGCCAACTGGACTTGTACACAGAAAAGGGGTCCATGTGGAGTGAGCAAAGCCCAGGTAGTGATAATCTTATGCAAAGTTTACTCCCGCCTAAAATGCACATCTGTTGTGGGCTTGTTTTTGTTAATTGGCTTTGTGTTGTTAATTTTGTTGCCTTTCCCTATATTTATAGGGAGGTCTTTGTAAGACACTCTTTGTCTGTTCTGTACCTCGGGCCTCATTGCTTTGGTATTCTTTGGTACAGGCGATGCCCCTTTGGTAATAAATTCTTAGTATCGAAAAAAAAAAAAAAAAAATGCACATCTGATGGTTTCATCTTCATCATTACCTTTCATACAATTTATGCAATATTATAATCATTTGGTAATCATGCACTGATATCGACCCCTCATTGATGAGAATCAAGCACAAAGGATCGTGATGCAAGAACTAGAAGATTCATTAGGAATTGATCACAATTATAGGAAAATTCAGATTCCAGGGAGAGTTTGTGAACCTTAGGCATAGATATATTTATGTTTCCAAGTGTTTTGAGTTTTAATACTATATGTTTTGATTTGGAGTTGTTTTATTTTAGGAAAGATTTATTCTCAAGTCAAGTATTACGAAAATAAAAAAGGTGAAACTTAACATACATAGGAGTTCTCAGGACCTCTTGGAGTTTGAGTGGGATAATTAGTTTTAATATGAGACGGAATAGGGGCAGTGGAAACATGGAAAAGATGAAGAGAGGGTGATGCGAAAGGGTTGTTTCAACTTACTACTCTTAGGGGTTGTACAACAAGTTACAAGAACTGAGAAGCGAGCAATCGTAGTGTAAAGGAGAATTATTATAAGGAGATGGAGGTTGCAATGGCTGAAGCTGAATATTGAAGAAGATCTAGAGAGGCTACAATATAAGTGGGGGTTTCGGCGGGTTTAAGCAGTGATTCAAAATGTGGTGGAATTGCAGCATTACGTAGAGTTGGAGGATATGGTGCATATGGCTATGAATCGAGTCAAAGTCAAAAGGAGGATAGTACCAACACACGTTCTAAGCCTAATCCAATTTCATCCCTTGAAATGAATCCAATGGGAGGAAGGTCTAAGCCACCCAACGAGAAGCCCAAAATAGAATGACTCTAAGGCCATCCTTGGAGGATGCGATTAGAGATACGCTGCTAGAAAGGTGTGCGTTTGCAGAGAATTTTGAGTGGTGCAGAGCAGAGGAAGGGAGGAGGTCACCCCGAGGAGAGACATTTTTTCACACTAGGTGCCATGTCCAAAACAAGGTATGTAGTGTGATCTTTGATGGTGGAGTTGCACTAGTGTCACTAGCACACTTGGTGGAGAGAATTGAGTTATCAACAAGTGGGCCTTGGAAATTTGATTGGAGAGGGAACCATGACAGTTTCATGAAAGACAAGAATCTTATAACTCTTGTTCCTTTGACACCAAGTCAAGTTTATGAAGATCAAGTGAGATTGCAAAAAGAGAGTGAACAAAAGAAAGAGTGAAAAGAGAGTGAACAAAGAAATGAGTGAAAAGAAGTGAACAAAGAAAAAGTGTGAAAAGAGAGTGGCGAAGGAGAAAAAACCAAATTTCTATGCACGGGCAAGAGTGAGGTTAAGAGAGCATTAACTGCTTAAACAAGCCTATGAGGGTGTACTTTTTAATACCAGGCGGCTTTAATTCTAACCAACCTGACACTTCTTGCCTAGTTCTATTGCCTCTCTTTTGCGAAGTTTAGAATATCTTCCAGAGGAAATTCGAAGGTTTTACCTCCTAGCAAGGGATCGAACATCAAATTGATTTTATCCACAGTGCTCCATTCCGAACCGACCCGCTTATAGAAGTAATCCCGAGGAGACAAGGAACTCCAAACGAAGTTGGTGAATTGATGGAAAAGGGATATGTCGAGCTTGGAGTCAGTGCGCCGTTCCGGTGATTTTAGTTCCCGCAAGGATGGACCGCGGAGGATTTGTATTTAATTGTCATGCCATCCCACAACATTATGGTTAAGATTCGAGGGGCGAATCTTTTCGAGGAAGGGAATGATGAGAATCAAAGCGAGGATCCGTGATGCAAAGGCTTCTAGAAGATTCATTGAATTCAATCATAATTATGAAGAATTCAAGATTCGGGAGGCTGTGAACCTTGGAGACGCCGGGAATATGTTTATGTTTCCAAGTGTTTTGAGTTTTATTACTATTTTGATTTGGAGTTGTTTTATTTTAGAAAGATTTATTCTCCAAGTCAAAGTAGAAGTTGGGAGTTAATGGGGGGTTGACCACAAGTGGTAGGCCTTCCCAAAAAGGAGATTCACAGTTTTGGGTTCCTAAAAAAGATACCCACACGGAAGCAATCTTTTCAGGTGAGGTTTCTCACGAATGTGCGGAGGAATGGAGTGGGCTGACTGCTTAGGAGTGAGTTTACTCGGGTAGTTTCACTGCAAACCCGATCCTGTGATGGACGAGATCTTTCCAATTCTGGCACTGATGGTCCTATTTTCGGTCCGGTTGCGAGATCAGAGGTCGATCTTGGTCTGAGTAAGTTATGCTCTCCGAGCTCAAACCCCGAGTTCAATCCGATCTGTAAGCTCTAACTGAAAGGCTTCCATTAGTCATGGCGAGCCGTTGGCATCCTCAAGACAACGGCACCACTAGCGAGGGGAAGGCCGTTCTTTAGGGGATGGGTTCGGCTGGTTATGGGTATGAGAAGGGATACTTGGGTCAGGTTGAGGCTCACTATGGACAAATGGTGGCTGGTAATACCGAGGTAGTTTTGGCTTCCGGGGCGGATGGGAATGTGGCTGTGGAAGGTAGAGAGCAATGTACAAAGTACAAGACCGGCGGGTGACGAGAGGAATTAAAGGGAGTGATTTGGGGGAAGGTAACAGCTCCGCCCGGTAAAATCATGGAAGAACCTTGTATTTCGATTGCACGAGAAAACAAGTGGTCGATTGCAGGTTCTATAGGCCACATAATGCAAATGGGAAGCTTGTTGCCGAGCCTCGGCGGAAGCGTGAATGAAGAGCATTGATATGTGGAAGAAGGGTTGTTTAGTTGGACAATTTGGATAAGCGACTCCCATTTCTGTGGTGCGATCTACGGTTAACGAGGTTATAGACGAGAAGGAGATGCGGCGTATCCTGAGGCGAAAATGGATGGCCCTCTTTAGATTCGAGGACTTGGAGACTGAGTTGAGTTGTGGATTCTAGACCATGGCATCTTGCAGGGAGACCATTCATATTACGTGCATGGAGGCCAGGTATGGATATGCTGGACATTCAACTATCCACTATTCCTATTTGGGTCAAATTCTACAATATTCCTTTGGAATATTAGACTAAACATGTGCAGGGTACATTGCAGAAATGTTTGGTAGTATCAGCTCCATCTTGATGCACTCCAGGAGCAGATGAAATTATCCTTTGCTAGGATATGTGTGTAGAATTGGGGGTTGATTGTGAATTTCTAAATCTATACTCTGCAGGCGAAATGGCAAATATTCTAATATAAGAGTTGAATGTCGAGTGGACTCATAATCTTTTGCTCTGAATGTAAGCGGTTTGGCCATAATATAGTTAACTGCCAAGTTAAGAAGGGTCCAAAAAGTATGAATGCCAACACAAATCCTGGGAATGATTCAGAGGTTGAGAAGTTGGCCGTTGAGAAGAAGGATATGCAGGATACAGGGGTAACGAAGATGCATATGGGGATACCAGTGATATAACGGATAGCGGTGTTGTGAAAAGCAGTGTAGAAAACGGGGATGCAAGTAATCATAGCCAATGCTCAGTCTTGAAGAGGTAATTAAGGTTGGTGATAAACCTAAATTACATGAGAGTAATACCTTAGAATGTCTAGCAGTGAGGAAGAGAGGAGAGTGACAAAATCCATAGTATCCCACAACAATGCTTATGAATTTTCGATTCTTCTCCACAATGCGGATACGTTCGAGTGATAAAGAGAGTTGTTAATTTGGACTTCATGCGGTGCCCGATCTACAGGAAGAAGCTCAAGAAATTAAAAAAATGGAGTCTTGCTAAGCAGGATCCAGTGGTAAGGGGGTATGTACAACTTCCCAATGGTTAAATTTGCATCATGGAACATAAGGGGCTTGAATGATCCCCTTAAGCAAAAAGAAGTTCGTTCGTTTGTAGAATTAACTGGATTTTGTGTGTATACGGAAACTCAGATTAGTGCTCCTAACAAGGGCCAGTCTTCTCAACTATAATTAGGGTTGGAGATTGTTTCATAATTATGGTCGTACTTTCGACTAGGTAGAATTTGGTTGTGAAACGAATAAGGTGAGCATTGATGTTATCCATTCAATGGATGAACAATACTTTGTCGTATTCTTGCACTTTATCAAGACCGATCTTTCATTTGGTGTTCGACGTATATACTTGAATAACTATGGATGAGAAGAGTCTTTGTGGCGTCACCTTCAATGGTGTGAGCAGAGTGGTGGGCGAAATCCATGGTTCGTTATTTGTGACTTCAACACCACGGTTGTGGAGTAAGTGCGGGGGTAACATGTTTCGAGTTCGGCCATGATGGATTTCCATGGTGTCTATTCAACTTTGAATTGGCCGATGTCTCTTTCATGGGATTTATGTTGCAGTGGATGGCACCGTGATAGGGGGTAAATTTCATAGCTATGAAGCTGGATCGGTGTCTTCAAAATGAATATTGCTTAGATATGTTTCCCAATGCATTAACGGAAGTACAACACCCTGGGTTATCTGATCATTGCCCTCTGGTCACAAGATTGAATATTAGACCGGTTCTTGAGCGCAGAAAAAACTCTCCCTTTAAATTTTTTAATTTTTGGGCTGACCACCCTGCTTTCCTTGAGATTGTGAAGGAAGCATGGGCTTGTGAAGTGATTGGAACTCCCATGTACAGATTGACTCAGAAAATGAAGAGAGTAAAGGCGTCCCTTAGGGCGTTAAATTTCCACTCATTTGGTAAGGTGCGGGAATGAGTTGTGGAAGCTAGGGAGAATTTGTACTAGGCGGAGAAAATCTTGTGGCTGAACAATACATCCCCGATCACTTACAAGCGTGGATAATGAAATGTTTAAAGAGATACCATGACTTAGCCTATGCAGAGGAGGGATTCCTAAAACAAAAATCTAGAGTACAGTGGCTCAAACTTGGAGATCAGAATACGAGTTTTTTCCATAAAGCTGTCAAAGCTCGGAATGCGCGAAATGCGATAAAAGTCATAATTTCCGGAAATGGATGCAGAATTGAAGACCCGGAGGCCATCAAAGAGGAAGCTGTTGGTTTTTTCAAGAATGTACTATGCTCTGAGGGTCCTTCTTTTGTCCAAGACTACATGGATAATGTTGGTGGGTTCGCATGGACTACGGCACTGGAGCGCGTATTAAAGGGTGAAATTCTCATGAGGAGATCAAGAAGGCCATATTCTCTATTGATGAAAACAAGCCAGGGCCCCGATGGTTTCTTGTCCCTTTTTTTCAAGGCAGCGTGGTCTATAATTGGGAGTAATGTAATTGAGGCAGTGACTTCTTTCTTCAAATCTGGTAGTCTTCTTCGGGGGATAAATTGCACAGTTATTGCTTTGGTGCCCAAGGTCCCTAATCCTGAGTATATGAATGATTATAGGCCAATTTCCTGTTGTAACACCGTATATAAGTGCATTTCGAAGATTATTGCTGCGAGGATTAAACAATGCATCCCTGAGATTATAAACCGCTTCGCGGTCGACTTTTGATGCAAGGTCGGATGTGTAGATAACATCCTTATTACCCAGGCTTATGGTCAACTATCATTAAAGCAATTGGGCCTCCTAGGTGTGCAGCTAAGTTGACATCAGAAGGCATATGACACAATTAGTTGGAGTTGTATTTTAAGGTATTTTTATCACGACATAGGAACACTATTTCGATGGAATGTATTAAGGAATGCATCGCTACCCTTACGCTTCTCTGTGTCGGTAAATGGCAGCTAAGCGGGGTTTTGCTAGCGAGGGTTAGACAAGGGGATCCTTTATCTCCTCTTTTATTTATCATTGCTATGGAGGCCCTTTCTAGGTCCTTATCGTGATGCCCGTAGTCATGAGTTTAGTTCCGTCTAAATGCGAAATCGGCAACGGGTTAAGCCCCGTGATGATATTTTCCTATTTTACGGAGGGACCCGAAGTCCGGTGTTAGTTATGATGGACGAGTTGAAAGAGTTTGAAATTTTCTAAATTTGCAAGTAAACAAGCGAGAAGCGCCATTTTCATTCTTAGAATTGGCAGCGACATCAAATCTCATTTATTGAACACCCACGAGTTCGGTTTGGGGAGGTTTCTATGGAAATATCTTGGAGTCCGTGATCTTAATAGACTTTCCCAATGTGATTTGTCGACCCTCTTGGATAAAATTACCTTTCGATCCATTCTTGGACTAGCAGGGCGTTATCTTATTGTAGAAGTGTGAACCTCCATCACTAATTATGGCCTTAGGGACCCCAAATCTGGAGAAGATTTTCTCCTTCAAAAATTTCAACACCACCCACTTGTTTGGCCAATTACAGCGCTCTGCAAGGCAACTGCTTCAACCCATTTTCGGCACATAGTCGGCCCCGCTAAAATGTAACATATCCAAGGAAGAAGGGAATGGTCCCGCCAGATTCGATGCCCCAAACATCAGACAAATCAACTACCAATATCGAGTTGGAGGCATCATGTAGCTGACGAGAGATCTTCTGACCTTTGACATTTATTGCATGGAGTGGGCATGAAAGTGAAGGCTGATAAGAGCCGATTGGAGCACCTTCATGGCGGTCTTAGGAAGCTCAAATGAAGCCTCACATTCATTCTCATGGCAGTGACTAAGTATCCCTTGTTGTTCTCCTTCAGGCACACACTTTCTGGTTATCTGATCAGCACAATATTTGTACAAGAAGGGCTCTTCCCAATAGTAGGACTGAATTTTCGCAAAGAACTTCTTGTCTTGTGCCTTCCAGTATGATAAATAATAAAGGCGATAAGGGGTCCCCTTGCCTCAGACCACGTTTGCTAGCAAAAAAACCCGCCAGCTCACAATTTGCGTCTGAGGAGAAGAATGGGAGTGTGAGTGATCTGAAGCCTTAATACATTCAATAGGTACCACGGGGTTCCCATACTAAGCTAAGTGCCCGGGATCTGACTCAATTGATTGTGTGTAAAGCCTTCTTAATATCAATTTTAGTGCACCTGGGAGGACCTTTATCACGGTGATAATTGATCATAAGCTCCTGAGTAATAAGGACATTATCTGCTATACTCCGACCTTTCACGAAAGCTGACTGTGCAGGGCTTATAATCTCAGGAATGGTAAAGGGACTTTTTTATGGCATGACTAATGGAACCCGGTTGGCCCTCTTCTACCACATTATGGAGACCGTATCATATATGATTCAGCTATTCATAATAATGCTCGTGTAAATTTGAGGTTGTGTGGTGGTAGGTGGAATTGAATTACAAACTCTGCCGGATCTTATCGCTATCAAGAATAGTTGTACCAACTATAGCCTTGATGACTCTAGAGAGGATTTTATCTCGTGGACACTTGCTTCTTCTGGGGAATTCACTGTGAACTCAGCTTGGAACAATTTTAGACCAAAGAAGCCGGTGGTCAACTGGCACTATACTATTTTGACTTACCAAAACTTCTAGATCATCCATCACGGTCCCAACCTTGCATCAAAGTGGTATCAGAGCTCAAGGATTGATGGCTGATCATAAGCTAAAGAGTATTCTTTGTTCCGGAGACAAGAGTCCTAATCATGGTTCAAGTGGTTCTCAATCCCCATTGCAAAAACGCATTGCTGATCTTGAATCTGTGGTTCAGCGTCTACAAAAGCAGATGGCTATCAATGATGATCCTATAGCGACAAAGACCTTCATGGAAGGTGAAGGTGATGAAAGTTTTGGCCGAGGAACTATGCTAGCCAAGTTCGGAATTACTTGAGGCTCAAGAAGCCTAAAGACAAGCATTCAAGAGAATATGATTATGGAGGAAGGTATGAAGATTGATACTGCGATGATGATTACTATGAGAAACGTAATAATGATGAAAGTTGCAAATTCAATCAAAGTTTGATATTAGGAATTTGAAGGAAGAATGCAAGCTGATGACTTCTTGGATTAGTATCTGAAGTCGAACATGTCTTTGAATGTGCCAGTCCCCCACGAGCGGCAAAGGTGAAGTTGGTGGCTATCAAGATCACGCAAAATGCTTCTTTTTGGTGGGAAAATTTAAAGAGGCAACGTTAGAGAGATGACAAGAAGAAGATTGAAAGTTGGGAAAAGATGAAGAAAGAACTAAAAAGGAAGTATCTTCCTTTCCACTATCGCCAAGATATCATCCTCAAAATTCAGAATTTGAAGCGGCGAGAATCGGCGTGGAGGGTCGAATTTGAGTTTGAATTTGATGATCAAAGGAGACTTGCAGAGGGTGAGGAGGCGATCCATAGCCCGCTACCTTCTTTGCTTTGAAGTTCGAAATTTCTAAAAGCTGTTGATCTGACCATATAACACTCTTCAAGATGTGATAAAGCTTGCCTTAAAAGTTGAGGCTCTAAACAAGTATGGGGTTTCTTTACCAAATCGGATTAAAGAAGAAGGATTTATCGAGAATTCGACTTCAAGGGGGTCCTAGTAGTGCTAAAACCACCCTAAAAACCTCAAGTAAAAGGTGAAGTGCACAAGCCCGACAGAGTCTACCTGCAAGTCAAGGCGGTGCTTTAAATGCACGGTTGGGCGTATAGCCACGAATGTCTAGCGAGCAAATTAAGTTTGCCCCTAGTTAGAGAATATGGTGAGGAAGAGGCGTCGAAGAGGAAATAGAATAGACCATGAGAAGATAAGGATGAGGCTTTTTATGCTTGACCATGGGACTTCCTTAGTTGTTCAAATATAGGACTTAAGATAGGGACATGCAACACCTGGAAGTATATTAATATATGTTTTGTTATATTCGAATTAAGGATTTTGGGAGCAAATGCAACTTATGCCTAATATATTTTAAATTGTGATTAAGATTAGCAATCTGTGGTTGGTTTTAATTAGAGGATTAGCAATGTGTGTTAGATTGCATTTTTATGGCATGTGGGTCAATTATGCAATTAGGTAAGTTTAGTGGTTTAGTTAGGGTTTGAAATTATGTCTTTAAGGACCACTTTGAAAAACTTGTTAGTGGAGAGGGACTAAAGTGCAATATCCTTGTGAGCTATGTGGCATCATGAGGGCATGACACCTCATATATGCAAGGTAGGAGCTCTTTACACATGGCAAGTGCATGAGAAGAGCTTGCCATGTGCCAAACAAATCTCTTCCTCTTGGTTTTGGATGCTAAGACCAACTTCTTGCTAGGAAGTGGAAAATTCTGGAATTTTAGGTAGTGAAGAGGAAGTCTAGAGAGAAAGGAGGGAGAAAAGGCTTGAAGAGCTTGGTTTTTGGTGGAAAAAGTTCACTAAGGTATGTAAACATGATCTTTGAGGTCTTAGTTGTATTTCTATTGGACTTTGGTTATATTCTAGGGTTTTATTGGGATTTCATCCTAACCCTAAATTTTAAAAGACCGGTTTTGTGAAGATGGCATGTGTGTGTGTGTGTCCAAGGGAGGTGCTGTCCAGCATTCCCCTTGACCCCATGACAGTGTTTTGAACATAAGTTGACCTAAAGAACTTCGAACTGGATGATTCCAGTTGGAGAAGAAGCCCAAGACCTAGACCTTCAAATGTATAGAAGCAACTAAGAACTAAACCCTACCACAAGACCCTTGAATTTGATGTTGAAAGTCAGGTACAAGATTCATCCCCTATTACGGAGACGGAGTTCTGTTTTTTTTTTTTTTTTTTTTTTTGATGAGAATTTATTTCAAAAAAAAAAGGCCAAAGCCCACCAACAAATAAACAATACAAGAAGCCACAGGCCACGAGAAAAAAAAAACGAAAAACAGACAGCACCTCCCCTAAAAACATAGGAAAGGGCAACAGCCCGGAACAAAAAACCTGATAAACAGCAAACCAAGATAATACAACCCCTGAGCCACATAGTAGAGCCCCAAATAGGACTAAAACAAACTCACACCCATTAGGGCAAACAACAACCTGGCCCGGCCACGGCCGGGCAAAAGCAACGGGACCACCAAAGACCGACCCTGACCCGAACGGAACCATCGATCCACCCAGAGACGATCTACCATGGTCAAAGATATTAGAATGGAAAAGACCATCTCTCACACATTGCCACACATTCTAGCTGGATTGTCCCTTAACTTTTTGAAAGCTAGAAATTCTTAAGCGAGCGTCATTACATATAAGATGAAAAATAGCATCGACGGGAGAAAGATGTTCTCATAAACTCCTCTTGTCAGTTGTCTCCACAAATGGTATGGTTTACTTACTTAATCCTCTTAACTATAAACTAAAGACTTCCCTTTAGTAGCACTAACCCACAGAATTCATTCTCCCAACTCCGGCGGCACAACATTCCCACATAACCTTATCCTCAGCAAATACGGCGAGAGAATTGGCGGCCGAAGAACAAATGATTCATGGCTAACATTTAGGCAATGAATACACACGATATGGAGTTGAGTCCAAGCCCCATTTAGGCAGTTTGTCTTGTGTAACCAACTGTATCCTGCCTTTGTCGACCAAGCGATAAGCATGTCTCGATGGCTTGGGGAAACCATATCGAGATGATGCCAGCTAGTCACTAGGCATTTTCGATTACAAATGCTTCAAGGCCCGGATGCGAGTAGAAGACCCCGAGAAGGGCCAAGGGTCCATAAATGCCTCCTCTCTAGAAACATCAAGTTGGTAATTTACACCTATTCTTGATGTCGATATTGGGTCGACCGAGTTCGCAATGGGCGGATTCCACACTGCCCTCATCAATAACCTCCTTCTTGGGCATTACTTTGGATAGCTGAATCATATACAAATTCGATCTCATAATGCAGCGGGATGATGGATAGCAGTTCGAAATCATGCCACAAAAAAGTCCCCTTGCCGTTACAAACCTTGTGCTTTATGAAGGGCCTAATTTTGTCTTTGTTGCAGGGCTACGCCAACTCCTTGAGCAAATCGAAGGGTTTTTGCACACCAAAAGCTCCCACGTCTCAAATCGGGTCCTCCGTACCCAGCCACCCTGCAGAGTGCTCTGCAAAACAAGTTTCGGATGTGTTTCATTACGTTATTATCGTTCTGAGTCTTTATCGCGCAACCCAGCCCTCCTCCTCCTTCGGTGAGCAAGGCCGACTCCCATTTAATCTTGGCTCGATAGATACTCTCAATATTTCCAGCCCACCCAAAACCTCTCTTTGAAAGTTTGCTCAATCTTATAAATAGTATATTTTGGAATAATGAACAAACTGCACCAATACTGATGGATACTATATAAAACCGAACCAATTAGCTGCAGTCTTCACGCAAAGAGAAAATTTACCTTGTCCAAGCGGATCGCCAAGAATTTTATCAGTAAAGAGTGACAGTCAAATGGGACAGCCATGAATCAGCAAGACACAAGATATTTATGGAAGGCTCCCCAAGCGAAACGCAGTGATGTTCGATAGCTTCGGCCTTATCTTCACCATTACCGCAATGATGAAGGTACACTCTTACCGTTGTTCACTGACGGAGAATTCCTCGAACCTGGCCAGCCATCCATTGCTGGCTTGAACCTTTGGACTTCGTCTAGGCCAAAATGAAATATCATCATGATGTTGGGTGGTCATTAATTTCTCACTTGTTCGGGTGATATTGAAAATCCGACTCTGGGCGACCACTTTGAAAGGATCTAGACAAGGCCTCCATAGCAATGATAAATAATAAAGGCGATAAGGTGTCCCCTTGCCTCAGACCACGTTTGCTAGCAAAAAAACCCGCCAGCTCACCATTTACTGTTTTTGAGTCATAAGTTGAGTTATATTGATCCAAATGGAGTGATTCAAAATCTTTCTCAAAGTAGCCACATAGGGGAGTAACTTCTTGAAGAAATTATGGCCAAATTATGGCTCATTTGTTCTATCATTTTTCGTCAAAGTAGGAGTATGAAGAGAGGGGCACGGTTTCTGTCCCTAAGGAAGTAGTCTCGGGAGGTCAAGAATGTAAAAACCATAACTCTTGATTTGAGTCCAGAATGACTGATTTAAGAAGGTTGTGGAAAGCTAAAGATAGAGGAACTTTTGGTCGAGGAAGACCACAATGAGTGAAAAGCATGTATGGCTGGTCAAAAATTGTAGTTGAGAAAAAAAAATAAGGTGGTAAAATAGTAACATAAATCACACCGGTGGAATTCGAGTGTGACTGGTTTGGCATCATCAGGCTTGAAGGGATAAATCCTTGGAATTAAAGGAAAATTCAATAAATTTTAAGGATTCCTAGGCACACTTTAAGCTATGATAGTACGAGAGCTTTGGTTTTAATACTAGGATTGTGTCTTCATTGGGTGATGATATGATTTTCATACATGGCATGACATAAGGCTTCTAAGCAGTGACAGCTAGTGAAGAGGGTATTTTATGATAACATGTTTACGAGATTATGTGATATGCTGTCAGTGGTGTGATTACCAACCTTGATATAATGAGTTTAGATATTATAATGCTTGTATGGGTTGCCATAGTATTGGCTGGTGTGGCCAATGATTCTTATACCATGTGCAATTGTTATGAATTAGGTAAAGACGAGTTATGTCAATAGCGGTAGTGCATAGCTATAATGTGAATTGATGTTGAGTCTCGGAGCTGTGTGGTTCTTGTGCAGTGACATCGTGATGCGATTGGCCACATTTTCTTATATATAGACAATGAATAGGAAAGAAGGAGAAGTGAATGACAAAGGGTCGAGACGACTGTGAATCCTCTTCACGATTCAAGAAGGATGGGCTGGAGGCGTGGCGTTACCTCAGGGATCATTAGGGAGAAGATGGACGTGCGGTTGATCAAAGTTTTGAGCACTTATTGCACCGTGTTTAGGTGGTGTCGATTTCATGAAGGTGAGCATTGGCTAGGAAGTAGAAGAAGATTACGGATGTCTTGGGGTCACGAGGGTGGAGAGTTTCTCTAGCATCCTTTATGTTGAGGGACGGGGCTGACAGTTGGTGGGATAGAGTTAAGAACACCCGTGATGTGCCACACATGGGGTGGACTGGATAGAGGAGTTACTCTTGGCCAGTACTTTCTGAGACCATGAGGAGATAGAAGAGATCGAAGGTTGTGCACCTGCTTGTGGGGGGCTATATGATGTGGCAGAATGTGCACTGTGGATTATACCATTGCCGGGGTATGCCTGACGTGTGGTGAAACCAGCCAAGCAAATGAGATGAAACGGTTTGAGAGGTTTGAGTACGGGCGCCGAGCCAGTGGCTCCTTTCATGCTTCGCACCTACCGGTGGTGGTGGCCGCGAGCCACGATTATTGAGAGGGCGGCAAAGTGAAGAAGAGCCAAGAAATTCGAGTTTGGTGACTTGGTCGAGGATAAGGGCTAAGGCGCCCGGGATGACGGTCACGACGGGTTGCCTTCACTGAGGCAGGCTGGAGTTTAGTACGGTTGGGGACATGGGGCTGGGGGCGTGTTATGAGTGTGGTGCGACATGACATGAGTGGTACCCTAAGTTCTGGCGTGAGAAACGCCCGACACCATAGGGCGGTTCGACCCGATGGCAGTGTGTTCAGGAAAGCGGCCTCGAGGGAGGAGGTCCCAGAAAGGAGGCACATCTCACTCTGGCGAGGGTCTGGAGCGAGTTTTGCGATGGCGATTTCGAGATCCGAGCTGTGCTAGTGGAAGGTATGGTTTATGTTATGCGCGGGCATGTGTTTGTTTGGTCAGTGCATCCGTTCATTTATGTCTACTTCTTTTGCTTCATTTTGGACTTTAGAGATTGCACCACTCTCTTGTCCTTTGTTTGTTGAACACTGTGGGTGGCGTGGTAGGAGCCCAAGGTGGAGCTTGTGATGGTGTGTGTTGAATGTTGGGAATCTGAGTCGTGATTGACTTAGTACTCCTTACATATGGCCGATCTTGGCGTGATTGTGAATGGATTAGTTGGCCCCATCATTGCAGTCCTAGACTTTTTCGAAGAGGTGACCTTCCCGGATTGGTTATTGGGTCGCATGTACGCCTACATCTGGGATCTGGAGATTGGTCGAACTGAGTGGTTGTTGAGATGGGAAAAAAGTGGTTGAGGAAGAATGGGAATGACCTTCCTTTTCTTGTGCGAGGGGAGAGTAAAGGAAGGTAGAGATGAATTATCCGAGTGTGTCGCTTTCTTGATGTATTTCACGATGAGTTGCCATGATTACTCTGTAGAGATGGAATTCTCCATCGATTTGTATCAAAATAGATCCTATTGATGGCGCTCCATTCGGGATGAAATAGTTGGAGCTTAGAGTTGAACTCATTTGCAAAATTTGGTAAAGAAGTTCAATGGCCAGTACTCGCCTTGGGGTGCTCGGTATTGTTCGTGAAAAAGAAGACGGAACGCTACGGTTATGTGTGGATTAGGAAGTTAAATGGTAGCGGTGAAAACAAGTACCCACCTCAGGATTGAGGGATTTGGTGATCTGAGGTTGAAGGGTTTGTTACTTCTCGAAGGTCTAAGATGGGTATCATTTCGGTTGAGAGTACTGGGACTCGGATATCATTTGCTTTCGCGAGGAGTATGGACGCCACGGGTTTTGTTGTCATGCCTTTTGGATTGAGCTAATGCTCCATTTGCCTTTATGGACCATGATGAATAGGATATATATCGTCCATATCTTGGACAGTTACGAGTTTGTAGTTGGCCTTCTGGTGCGAGAGAGAATCGGTTGTATGCGAACTAGAGAGTGCTTGATTTGACCATTTACAAAGAGTCAATTCCTAGGGCACATGGTGTCTAAGGAAGGGTATTGATTGGATCGACAAAGGTTGAGGCCGTGATGAGGTGGGAACGACCAAAATTGTCTTTGAATCTGCTTGACTTTCTTGGATTGGCTGGTTATTACCGCCGATTTATTGAGAACTTCTCCAGGATTGCATGTCCAATGACTAGTGACTGCAAAGTGAGCTTTAGCGGAATGACAAGTGTGAGGAGTCGTGCAGGAATTTGAAAAAGAGATTGACTATAACCTTAGGTCTTTTGATTACTCCGATGAGTGGGGAAAAGTACACGGTTTTGTGATGCCTCAAGGGGTTGGCTTGGGGTGTGTACTTATGCAAAAGACCAGTGCAGTTGCCCATGCCTCTAGGCAATTGAAGAAACATGAAGAGAATTACCCCGCATGATTTAGAGCTTGTTGTAGTGGTAATTTGCCTAAAAAGTTCGCAAAGCTACTTGCATGAGTGAAAGTTTGGAAGTGTTCTGACCCACGAGTTTGATGTATATTCTGAGAGATTTGAATGCTGGCGAGAGAAGGTGGGATGGAACACTTGAAGACTTTGACTTTTCTTTGCAATACCATCCGTTAAGCAAATGTGGTAGCTGATGCCTTGAGTAGAAAATCCAAGGAGCATCCTTCCCGGGTTTGATGGCTTATGAGTGGAAGATGTATGATTACATCGTGAGTTCCGCCGTGCCTTGATGAGGATAGACTAAGGCATGTTTTATCGTTGGTAGCTTAGGCCAAGCTGAGTTTTACTTCAGAGATATCGAGGCTCGAGGAGGGTGATAGGGAAGCTTGAGGGCACACGCTCTGGTGGTAGGCTGGTGTCAGGACTTTGGAAGGGTGGAGCATTCATGCAAATGGAGGAATCTATTTCCTCGACAAATTGTTTGTGTCGGATGATGGTGAGAGGGAGGTGATGAGGAAGCTCACCGCACTCTCATTCACGGTACATCTGGTGAGACAGATGTACCACGACTTGGCCTTGATTTTGGTGGCGTGGGATGAAAAGAGAGCGTGGCGAGTTTCGTCTCCAAGTGTTTGGCCGATGCAGTGAAAGTTTAGCACCAGAGACCAGCAGGGCTGTTGAAGCCGTTACCAGTCGCAGAATGGAAATGGGATCATGTGACGATGGACTTCGTGACTTGTTTGCTCAAGACTCACCAGGGTAAAGATGGTGTTTGGGTGGTTGTTAATGGGTTATTCATCGGCTACATTTCTTAGCAATAAGGACCAACGGCTCTATTCTTACTTTGAGCAAGTTCTATGTGAGGGGAGATTGGCGGGGGTGCATGGTGCTTTTCTATACCATTGTATATCAGACCAGGGACTGGGAGTTTTACTGATAGGACCGGTGTTGCGAAAAGCTTTGGGAACAAAATTGAGATTGAGTAGAGCATTTCACCCTCAGACTGACGGGCAATATGAGAGAGTGATTTAGATTCTGGAAGATATGCTTAGAGCATGTGTGTTAGACTTCCAGGGGAGTTGGATGGAACATTTGCCACTGATTGAGTTTGTATATGCCGAGTTTCAGGCCCGGTATTGGGATGGCACCATATGAAACTCTTTATGGAAGACGTATAGATTGCCTATGTCTTTGGAATTGAATCAAGAGGCTACTTTGATTGGTCGGAGTTGGTACGAGGAAGCAGTGAGAGAAGATAAGGGTGATCAGTGATAGAGGTGTGGCGACCTGAAAGCAAGCGAAAAGTTATGCGCGACCACGGGAGGACCCCAAGAGTTTGGGTTGGGGACGAGTGTTTTGCGAGTGTCGTACTCCTTGAGGAGTGTTTCGTTTTGGTAAAGGGGGCGGCCCCTAGGTACATTGGTCCGTTTCAGATTCTCCAAAGAGTTGGAGAGGTAGCTTACCAGTTAGCTCTTCCGCCGTAGTTGTTTGGGATACATGATGTATTCCACATTTCGTTGTTGCGGAAGTATGAGTCAGATGTTTCGCATTACTAGATCTAAGAGTCGACTCAGAAATATGAAATACGAAGAGCGCTGCTGAGATTCTAGATGTGCAGAACGCGCAGCTATGGAACAAAGTTATTCTTAGTGAAAAGTGTTATGGGAACACCATATGGAGGAAGAAGCTACATGGGAGTTTTAGAATAAATGTGAAGAAGAAGTATCCGAACTCTTTCAATGTGTTAGTATGGATTAATTTCAGGGACGAAATTCCTGTAAGGGGGAGGAAATGTAACACCTGGTATATTAATATATGTTTTGTTATATTCATAAGGATTTTGGGAGCAAATGCAACTATGCCCTATGATATTTTAAATTGTGATTAAGATTAGCAATCTTAATGTTACTAAATTAGAGGATTAGCAATGTGTGTTAGATTGCATTTTTATGGCATGTGGGTCAATTATGCAATTAGGTAAGTTTGGCTGGTTTTGTTAGGGTTTGAAATTAAGTATGTCTCAAGGACCACTTTGAAAAAACTTGTTAGTGGAGGGACTAAAGTGCAATATCCTTGTGAGCTTATGTGGCATCATGAGGGCATGACACCTCATATATGCAAGGTAGGAGCTCTCGACACATGGCAGTGCATGAGAAGAGCTTACATGTGCCAAGCAAACCAATTCCTCGGGTTTTGGATGCTAGACCAACTTCTTGCTAGGGAAGTGGAAAATTTAATCTTAGGTAGTGAGAGAGAGTTCTAGAGAGAAGCTAGAGAGAAGCTTGGGTTTTTTTTTTTTTTTTTTTGGTTTTTACTTATCCAAAAAAAAAAAAAGAAAGCTTGGTTTTTGGTGGAAAAAGTTCACTAAGGTATGTAAACATGATCTTTGAGGCCTTAGTTGTATTTCTATTGAACTTTGGTTATATTCTAGGGTTTCGTTGGGATTTCATCCTAACCCTAAATTGTAAAAGACCGGTTTTGTGAAGATGGCATGTGTGTGTGTGTCCAAGAGTGTTGTCCATCTTTCCGACCCTATGACAAGTGTTTTTAGCCATAAGTTGGCCTAAAGAACCTGAACTCGGATGATTCTAGTTGAGAAGAAGCCCAAGACCTAGACCTTTCGAATGTCTAGAAGCAACCAAGAACTAAACCTCTACCACAAGACCCTTTGAATTTGAGGTTGAAATTCAGGTAATGATTCGTCTCTATTCCGAGTAAATTGCTTTTTAGTCATGTTGAGTTTATATACGATCCAGAATGAGTGATTCCAAAATCCTTTCCTAATGTAGCCACATAAGGGAGTAACTTCATGAAGAAATTATGGCCGAATTATGGCTCATTTGTTCCTGGTTAATTTCGCTGAAGTAAGGGTGAAGAGGGCATGATTTTGCCCCTAGAACAGTCTCGGGAGGTCGAATGTAAAAACCATAACTCTTGGATTTTGAGGTCCGAATGACCGATTTAAGAGGCTGTGGAAAGCTAAGAGATAGGGAACTTTTGGTCAAAAGACCACAAAGGAACAAAAACATGTATGGTCGGGTGAAAATTATAGTTGAGAAAAAAAAAGGGGAGGGTCTTGAGATAGGAATTAAAAGGGTACAAGTGTCAGGTGTTGCCAGTTACCCTAACAAGGGGTGTTAAATGTTGCTGATCTTAGTAAGTGTAAAAGAGAGTGCACCAAATCATAGTCCTGAGAACTTTAAGGTTAGTTTCCACCTTCTATTTTCGTAATAATCGTGACAATCAAAAACCAACTCCACCTTCCTCTCCCACTCAAGATATGCTCCTGGGTCATTCTTTCCTTGGAGTATTAACCCATTTTAATGTTTCTCAAATTATTATCTTTTCCGATTCCTAGCTTCTCTATTTCTCCCCCATACTCTGCTACTAACACCCGAATCATAACCATTCTCATCTTCAAGTCTCCTCCTTCATACTCCTCGTCTACTCACACTTCTTCTCAAGTGTACCCCTTCCTTCTACGCCTATGGGGCCTTTGTGGTCGTCTAAGCTTTGTCTAATCTCTCTCATGGAATTGTTCCAATTCAGCCTTAACATCCTCTTTTACTTCACTAGTTAAGGCCTTCATAATGAACTTCATATCGACTTCCCGGCCATACTTCTGATGCTCGTTGTTTACCATATTGCTGTAAAAACAAGGTTAAAGAAAGAAATAATAAAATAGGACCTTCACAAATCACTCCCTCACATGTTTGCACTCAAAGAATGATTCACTCGGTTCACTCGTGTTTTCACACAATATATTTGGCTTTTTTTTTTTTTTTCTAAATTTGACCACTCTTGCCTTTTTTTTTCCTCGACTTCTCTTTAGTTCTTTGGAATCCAATCAAACAAATCTGATTTTTTTTTTTTCCGGCTTCTAGACTTTTTTTTTTCAACCAGATTCTTTTCCTTTACTTCCCTTTTTTTTTTTTTTTTTTTTTTAAACTTGGGATGGATGGTTCACTAAAAAAAAAGAAACACAAAAATTAGGTCCCATCAAGAATGAAGAACCTGACTTTAATGAAGTAGATAATATTAGGTTGTGAATAGAACTTGGGGTTGAACTGAATTTAGAAGGTATGGATGAAAATCGGGTGATCAAGATGGTCTTGACAAAGAAAAAATAATAATAAAAGATAGGCAAACCAGAAAATAGGAACTCGTTGTTCGATACCAAATGATATGGAACCTTGGCCAACTTGTGAGGAGACCCGTGATCGAATTAGGATCTAAGAACCCGCTTCTAGCATTGGTTTGATGGATGACTCGACCCTGCTTATATGGAAGAACTGGCATATGAGGACGCTCAATAACTGGGTGATGGAGATCCGACTGATAAGTCTTGATGAACGCCACGGAATAACCGATAAGTTCAAGGAGTTCTTCAAAGAACCAAAGAGAAATTGAAACCTCAATTTTATTGACGTCGCAAAACTTGAAGAATACAAGGATAATGTCTCAAATAGCTAAAAACATGAATAAGAGAATTAAATATCGCCACAAGGAAAGTAAATATTTGGCCAAAAACAAGAAAGGAAACTAACATACATTTTCCTAAACTACTACACACTAAAATATCAATGAAGGAGAAAAAAAGGAAACTATATAATTTTAAGACAAGGCTTCGTAATAGAATTAGCAAAGAAATTGAATAAATCAGCAACAAATCTAATAAATCATCACTAAATCTACAAAGAATCGCCTCCAAAATAGCAAAGAACTACAAATCATCACCAAATCAAGCAAACCTTTCTAAAAAAAAGAAATAGCAACCCTATTTAACTAGAAAAAACAAGACTTTCTAAATTAAATAAAGCAACCCTACTTTGACTCGAGAACAAATCTTCTAAAATGTCCAACTCCAAATCAAAATAATAATAAAACTCAAAACACAATAGAAATATATTAGGTGTCTTCAAGGTTTCACAGCCTCTCAAATCTGAATTTTTCATAATTAAGATTGGATTCCTAATGTATGTTGTAAATGCTCGGCATCACTTTGGATCCTTTTCAGGCTTGGATTATCACCTATACGCCAACCCAGCTTGTTGGTGGTCGAGCATACATTTGATATATATTTAGCGTTATGTGATATTCACAATCGGGGATATTCGACAAATGCAGATCTTTTATGATCATCAGATATTTTTATTTCTAAGCGAGCTACTCAGTTTTGGAACTTTGTGTAAATGTTATTTTGATCAAGTGTAAGTGTATAGTTTTTGGTACATTGAGGAATTAACTCGGTATTCGATATACTAGATGCTGGTGACTCGGAAGAAGGTTTTATTTACGCTTTCCATGACACCCTGGGCCGGATATCTCTCCAAATCGATGCTATTTTCATCATTTGTAATGATGTTAGTCGAGAATCTCTGCCTTAAGGTGGCTGGAGAATCCATGAATGTAGCTATGTAAGAGATGGTCCCTTCCTCTTAATATTCTTGGTATTGGTGTTTCATTTTGTCGATTGATGGTTTCGTTGTTGGTTGGGTCCTAGTCTGGCAGCCTGGCTCGCTTTAGCCCGTCAGGTTAGCTGGTGTGGTGTCTCCAGCCTCTGGATGCCAAAGGGTGTTGAGTTTTTTGTTTTGTCAGTTCTTGATTGTTGTTGGTTGTTTCGGGTCAAGTACTTCTCCTTAGTTTTAGGGAGGCTCATCCGTTTCTAATTGGGCCTCAGCCTGTGTATTCTTTCAGGGCGGGGCTTTGCCTTTGGAACAAACGCTAATTATCCAAAAAAGTTGTACTCAAGTTGTGAAAAAATCAGGTGGTAAAATAGTAACATAAATCACACCGGTGGAATTCGGGGTGTGACAGGGCAGCTACTAGTGAGGAGAATTAGTTGCGGTCCAATGTCTTTCACACAAAGTGCACATCTAAGGACAGGGTTTGTTTGGTTATTATTGATAGTGGGAGCTTCGAGAATTGTGTTTCCTTGAGATGGTGCAAAAGCTTGATTTGAAGATGGATCCACATCCGAAACCCTATAAACTTAGCTGGCTTCAAGAGGGTAGTGATATCAAGGTAAAGCATAGGTGCCTTGTCTCCTTTTCAATTGGAAAGCACTACCAGGACGAGGTATGGTGTGATGTTGTTCCAATGGATGTTTGTCACTTGCTACTTGGGAGGCCATGGCAATATGACAGGTAGGTCATTTATGATGGCTTCAAGAACACTTACACATTCCGCAAGGATGGGCACAAATTGCCTTAGCACTGTCAAATGGCATCAAGCCCAAATTTCTCCAAAACCAGCAAGAGCGTAATTCCTTTGTTGTCAAAACTGTGCTGAGAAAGAAATCAGAGTCAAGTTCGTATGTGATGACCTTGGTTGCTATTGAAGAAACCAAAGTGAGAAGGAGATCCTAAAGAAGTAGAACCACCTCGCGCACTCTTAGTCGATGTAGTACCCGAGGAGATTCCACACGTGTCAGCCTCATGAGAGATATTCACATCAAATAGGACCTCGTATTCTCGTGCCCTCGCTTTTGCCCAATAAATCGCCTAGGATGAGTCCTAAAGAACATGAAGAGCTTACAAGGCAAGTTGATGAGTTGCTCAACAAAGGGCTTATTCAGAGAGTAAGAGCCTGTATGCTCCCGCCCTACTAGTACCAAAGCAAGGATGGATTCGGAGGATGTGTGTGTTGATAGTAGGACAAATAACAACATTACTTATTGAATATCGATTTCCCATTCCAAGACTCGGCGATTTGGTCGGATCAACTCTATGGTGCGCCCATCTTTCAAGATTGATTTGAGGAGTGGATACCATCTGTGGTGGTATACTCTTGATGATATTCTTGACTCAAGTAGCAAAATTCGATGGAGCACTCGAGCATTCGAGGCAATTGTTCTCTATTCTAAGGAGCAACGATTATTTGTCGAATTCAAGAAGTGCGGGACTCTATGCCGACATAATCATATTTCTTGGTTATGTGGTTACTAAAGATGGAATTGAGATGGACCGAAGCAAGATAGAGGCGATTAGGAATTGGCCAACTCCAAGCTCGATCTATGATGTGAGAAGTTTTCATGGGCTAGTCTCTTTTTATAGGAGATTTATTCGTGGATTTAGCTCTATAATAATGGCCTCAGAATCGAATGCTTAAAGGGAGACAAATTCAAGTGGACTAGTGCTGCAAGAAAGCTTCAGTTGATTAAGAAGAAAGTAACCTGCCCATGTTTGGTTTTACTCCGATTTCAACAAAGTCTTCGAAGTACAGGTGATGCACTTCAAGTCGGGATCGTGTCAGTTCTTAGTCAAGAAGGAAGACCCATCGCTTTTAGTAAGAAGTTAAATGAAGCAAAAAGGAAGTACTCACCCAGTGACAAGGAGTTCTAAGTGCTATCTATGTGAGCTTATTTCATCGAGTCAATATTTTGCTTTACAAGCACTGCGGCTTTTCTCAAGTCACGGCTAATTAAAATCCATCAACCACCAGCACAAGTTGAATCGAAGACATGCGACATGGGTGGAATTCTACAAGCCGCATAACTTCACAATCAAGCATAAAGCTGTATTCATAACGTTGTTAAGTGAGATGCCTTGAGTAGGAGACATGCCCTAATGACTTCCATGCAAGTCCAAAGTAGTCGGATTCACGTGTTGAAAGAACTATACGAGGAGGATGCTGATTTTGGTTAAATCTGGAAGGTATGCGCCAACAAGCCTTTCAAGGGTTTTGTAAGGATGGACGGTTTTCTCTTTAAAGGAAACACTCTATGCATCCTGTCTTGTTCCTTGAGATTGAGACTTAGATGAGCTGTATGGTCCATTAGGAGGACACTGCGAAGCAAAAACCGCAAACTTCTTTTCGCCTAAGCTAGAGAAAGACATTGCTAGATTTGTCAAGAAGTGTGTTGTGGTGCATGATGGCCAAAACTCAAGGGAAACAATGCGACTATATACACCATTGCTAATTCCAAATATGCCATGGGAGGAGGTAAGCTTGGATTTTGTTTCGTGGATTGACGAACACAAAGAAACAAAGATTCGATTCGTGGTCGTTGACAAGTTTTCAAAAGATGGCTCACTTTGTACCATGCAACAAGTTCAATGATGCTCGCATGTTGCCGACTTTGTACTTCAAAGAGATTATAGCGCCTACATGGTATTCCCAAGACTATGGTTTCGCATTGAGACTCTAAGTTTCTTAGTCACTTTCGAGAACTCAGAGGAAACTCGTGAGTTCTTTACTCGTTTCCGCACTTTATCACCCCCGACTGATGGTCAAACCGAAGTTACTAATAGAAGCTTGGGAAATTTGCTAAGGAGCTATGTGGGAAAGAACGTGAAACAATGGGATTTAATTTACCCCAAATTGAGTTTGCCTACAACAGTCCATGCATGTGAACTGGTTGGAAAAGCCTATTCGAGGTAGTCTATGGACTACAACCGATTGACCCATGAATTAAAATCCCATCCGACTATCTAACAATTTAGTGGAGATGCTAAAGTTAGGAGCCAAAGAGATCAAGAAGTTGTATGAAGAAGTTCACTTAAAGATTGAGAAGAAGAATGCCAAATATGTGGAACAAGCAAATAGACGCCGCAAGTATAAGGTTTGTGGCTCGAGGTCACGAATTGGTTCGGGGTATATCTTCGCAAGGATAGGTTTCACCGTTTGAAAGCTCAAGCCAAGGGTAGATGGCCCTTTCAAGATTATAGAGAAATTGAGAGAATGCCCATGCTGCGCTTGCCGACGAATATGAAATTTCTCCAACGTTCAACCGTCAAGGACTTGAGGGCGATTACAAAGAAGACTCGAGGGTCTTTTCCCAGCCATGGGGATTGATGAGCTCATAAACACACCGAACATTGGGACTTCAGCCCCACTATTGAAGTGAATTGGATTAGGGAGGTCAGACGCATTGAATACATGTGCAAACTCCTTTTGACCTCATTCGGGCCTCGAAGGCAAAAAACGTGTGGTCGACTCGACAACCCCTAATGTGGATCCACTACATTGATTTTAGAAAGATTTGCCAGATCTTCCTCGGAGGATTGTTTTATGATTCCGCCGTATTTCTTTTAGAAAGATTTGCTCCAATATTTTATTCTATCCCTTTTAGGAAGATTTGCTTTATTTATTTTAGAAAGTTTTCTTTTAGGAGTTGCTTTTTGTAATTTAGAAAGATTATTTTCCTAGCTAAAGTAGAAGTTGCTTTATTTGATTTAGAAAGTATGATACTATATATACCCCCCTAATGTAGTCTTTTAACATCAGTTCAAGTTTAATAATATTTTCAGATTTCTCTTTTTAAGAGTTCTTGTTCTCTTATCTCTCGGGTGGATTCCCTGGGACGAGTTCGTGCTTCTCATACCTAGGTGGATTCCTTGGTGGCGAGTTCATCCGCTTATCAATCAACCCGTCCATAGTTGATTGTGGCGCCTTCAATTCGCCATCTATCTTGTGTGGATCGCTTCACTAACCCTAAGAAGTAACCAATTTTGTGCAACTCTACTTTCCTCACCATCTCATCTTTTCTAAACTTTCCATAACCAAATTTTCAACCTCAATCCAAAACTTTCAAATCTTGTTCCATACTACTAAAACCTCCTAAATAATTCCTAAATACCCCTTCCCCTTTTTTTTTTTTTTTTTTTGATAATTAAGAATTTATTACTAAAAAGCAAGAAAGCCCCCACAACCAACCAAGAAATTATACACAACAAGGCCCACAAGTCAAAAGGAAGAAAACGACAAGACCTCCCCTAAAAATAGAGGAAAGGGTACTCACCAATTGTTCCCTCAACACAAAGAGGCACACTAACCAAACAAAAGCCCACAACCGGGCAAAAAATAAAATAAAGCTCAAAACCCCGCCCCACTCGGCTAAGGCAAACTAAGGACCGTAAAGAGAGAAGTCCCTCAAAGAATCCGTGAGGGACCAACAAACACACCCTCAGAAGACGAACCACAATTGCCAAGGAGATTGGGTTTGAAGGCCCACTCACACAAAGCTCATAGATTATCAACAACCTTCCTAATACCGTATATTCTAAGTCTAACATCATTACAAATGAGGTGGAAAATAGTATTCAGCGGGAACAAAAATGTTCTAATGAATTCTACTATTCCGTTGTCTCCATAAGTGGTAGATAGTCGCACCCCATGCAATCCTCTTAGTAATAGAGTGGAAAGATTTACCTCGGATGCAAGCATTCATAAAAATTCATTCTCCCAATTTCTCTAAGATTCTAGAATTCCCACATAACCTTAAAATCCTCATCCAGATACCAGCAGTGAAATGGCAACCGAAGAACAAGTGGTCTCTATCTTCACCACTAATCCGGCAAAAAACACAGGAACTAGAGTTTGTAAGGCCCCACTTGAGAAGCTTATCTAGAGTAACCAATCTGTCCTGGATGGCCATCCACACAATAAAAGCATGTCTCCTAATAGCTTGGGGGAACTAGAGTCAGAATGCCGCTTACAACCTAGCATTTTCGGGTCTAATATGGTGCCACGCCGAGCTACCGTAGAAACCCCTCAAGGAGCAAAGGCCCAGAGACACTATCCTCTCTAGAGACATCAAGCCGATAATCAACATGCCTATCCTGATAGCAATAAGGTCCACTGAGTTAGCGATAGCCGCTCCATCTACCTTCATCAATAACCTCCGCCTACATGAGCGTTACTATGAATAAAGTGTAATCGTATATGATCCTTTTCACCATAATAAGGAAGGAGAGGACCAACCTAATTCCAAAGAATCATGCCATAAAAAGGTCCCAAATTTCCACCATTGCACACCTCAGGTTTTGAGAGGTCTGATCCTATCCCTAATCCCGGGAGCCAATTTTACGCCAACTCAGGAGCAAACTTGTTCGACTTTTTTTGCACACCGTAAACCCCTTGTCTTAAGTACCATCTCCGAACCTGTGCCACTCCATTAAAGAGTCCTTTCTATAAAACAAATTCCAAATGTGTTTCATAATATTTGCATCGCTCGAATCTTTAATACGCCTCGTAGACCCAAACCACCCCTCCTCCTTTCAAGACAAACTGACACCCAACCGACCTCAGACACCGGTTATTTCCATTTTACCGACTCACAAAAACTCGAATAATTGTCTGGTCTTTAGCGATAGTGAACTTGGGAATAATGAAAATATCGCACCAAGATATTCGAATACTATGCGTGAACCGATGCAATCACCGCAATCTCCCCGCATAAGATAATGATCTGGCCGTCCACGAATAACTTCGCCATAATTTTATCAAGGAGTGGTCGGCAAATACCGGGAAAGTCTAGAAATCAATGGGACCCAGGATATTTCATAGGAAACCTTCCCAACCGAAGCCCGTGAATGTCTGGGTGAAATCATTCTTAACATCATCATTAACCCAAGAAGGAACATGGCACACTCTTCGAACGCTCACTACTTTTAAAAGTTTTCAAAACTGCTAAGCACGTCCATGATAATTTGGATACTGGATTGTGTCCCACCAGCAAAAATAAAAATATCATCTGCAAGGCATAAGTGAGTTAGTTAATTTCGTGATTTGGGATGAAACTCAAACCTTGCATACGGGTCGCCAGTGATAAGGATCCGAGAAAGTCATAATGAGGATGAACAATAAGGATAAGGTCCCCTTGCCAAGCCCCGATTGCTAGCAAAGGAACCCGCCACCACCATTCACGCCACAGGACTTCAAAATGCATCTAACTAATCAGGCCACAGCCTTCTTGACGTCAACTTTAAGTGCACACCTGGTGAGGACCATTGTCTCCCGAAGGATAGCTGATCATAATTGGGTGATAAGGATATTGTCCGTAATACTTCGGCCTTGCACAAAAAGCAGACTGAGAGTGGCTTATAACTTCGTGGCACCGCTTTAACTCGCAACAATATCTCGAGATGACTTATGATAAGACGTTAAACGAACAGGCCTATAATCATGCATGGAAACAGGTTAGGGACCTTAGAACCAATGCTAAAATCAGGTAATTTATCTCTAAGCATACATCCAGATTTTAAAAAGAAACCACTTCACAAACATCCCTCCCACAATACTCCACGCCTTGAAAATGCAGCGTGAAACCATCTGTGGGCCTGTGGCTTGGAGTCAAGAATGAGAACATGGACTTCTTGATCTCCTCAAGGGTTATCTCACTATTTAAAATGTCCAGATGTTGCGGGGACCACAAGAGACCCTCTAGGTTATCTAAATATCCAGCATGGTCACACATTCGAGGATTCCAACACATAGTACATTCGCCGGGCACGTCCGCTTGATGCAGGCTCCTGATCATCCGGACCGCACCCATTAGCCAAAGTAATAACTTTATCGAATTCCTAGCATTCCTAGCTGGATAAATTTTATGGAAGAAATCGTGTTCCTGGTCCCAAGTTTAAGCCACTAAACTCCTCGGATTGCTTCAGAACCCCTCTCAAAGACAAAGCAGATCATGGTAAGTCTTTAAACAATTCTTCTCATTTACCACCAGGAGGGGGTCAGACGGATTGTTTAGCAAAGCAGATTGTGATGCAGGAGCATCTATAAACACACCAAAACACGACCCATCCTAATTATCAAGAATTGATCGTGAGGTCAAGACGCATCAATACATGTGAAAACTCCTTGACCTCATTCAGCCTTGAAGGCAAAAAACGTTGTCGACTTCACAAACCCCCGATGTGAGCTACATATTAATTTTAGAAAGTTTGCTTTATTTATTTTACGAAGATTTGCTTTATTTATTTTAGAAAGCTCTGCTTTTATTTATTTTAGGAAGATTTGCTTATTTATTTTAGAAAGTTTTCTTTAGGAGTTGCTTTTTGTAATTTAGAAAATTTCTTCCTTAGTTAAAGTAGAAGGTTTTCTTTTGTAATTTAGAAAGTTTCTTTTCTTAGTTAAAGTAGAAGTTGTTTTTTAATTTAGAAAGGCATGAGGCTATATATACCCCCATAATGTAGTCTTTGACAATCAACAAGTTTAATAATATTTTCGCATTTCTCTTTAAGTTCCTCTTGTTCTCTTATCTCTTGGTGGATTCCCTTGGGGACTGAGTTCGTGGCTTCTCTATACCTTGGTGGATTCCTTTGGGTGGCGAGTCTTGATCTCGTTTATCAATCAACCCGTCCATAGTGATTGTGGCGCCTTCACTTCATCATCCATCTTGTGTGGATCGTTTCATTAAACCGGTAAGTAACCACTCTTGTGCAAACTCTACTTTCCATCACCATCTCATCTTTTCTCTAAACTTTCCATAACCATATTTTCAACCTCAACCCAAAACTTTCCAAATCTTGTTCCATATTACCAAAACCTTCCTAAAATACCCCTTTCCCTTATATACCATAAAATAACCTTTCTTAACTTAGAAAATCTCCAAAATTCGTCCATAACCTATTTTGGCCCAAGAAAACTACCCCAAACCCATATTTTGACTTACCTAAACTTCCTCTGATTCATCCATCACTCTGGCCCCAACTCTCGCATCAAAGTGGTATCAGAGCTCATGGATTGATGGCTGATCATAAACTAAACGGTGTGCTTGATGCTAGAGACAAGATCTCTAGATACGGTTTGAGTCGTTCACTAGCCAAGGAGGAAAAATATGATTTTTATGAAGAGCTTTTGCAGCCTAGTCAACTTGAACGTTTCTTGGGGCATAAGAAAGCTAAAGGTATGTATGTACGAGACTATGATTATCATGGGAGGTATGATTGCTACTACCAGAATGAAGATTACTATAAGAGGCATGGTAACTATGATGAAGGCTTTAGATGCAATCCAAAATTTAACATTCTAGAATTCGATGGAAGGATGGATCCTGATGAATTTTTGATCGCTTAATATGGTGGAGCATGTCTTTTTGAGTATTATGATTCCGAACGTGAAAAGTGAAGCTACGGTTACAAAGATGTGCAAGAATGCTTCTATTTGGTGGGAAACTTGAAGAGGCAGTGTGGAAGAGATGGTAAAAAGAAGATCCAAACTTTGGAAAAGATGAAGAAAGAACTAAAAAGAAAGTACCTTTCCTTTAATTATCACCAAGGCATCTACCTCAAAATTCAAAATTTTAAGCAACAAAGTTTGAGTGTGGAGGAGTATTCGGCTAAGTTAGTAAGCTTGATTATCAAAGGAGACTTGCAAGAGGCCGAGGAAATATGCATAGCCCACCACTACATTGTCGGGTTCGATCCGTATCAAGGCTAGGAGTTATTTTTTGCAACCATATAATAGTCTTCTAGATGATGAAACTTGCTTGAAGGTTGGGAAAAAAAAATATGGAAACTCTAATACAACTAAGAGTGTGGCTAATGAAGGGTTTGTTTAGGGTTCTAATTCTTGGAATCCTAGTGGTACGAAAACTACCCCCACTCAAGTAAAGAGTGGCTTTGTAAGAATTGGCTTTGCAAGACGTGTTTTAAGTGCCAAGGGGTTGGGGCATATTGACTCAATGTCCTAACCAAAGCCGTCACTTTAATCAGAAGATGAAGCTAAGGAAGAAGATGTTGAACAAGTGATCGAATCTAACCATGTCCAAGAAGACGACAGAATAAATCACTCGCCAAAATCTAAGTCGGATGTTGAAGAAGTAGTCGAATCTAACCATATCCAAGAAGATGAGGAGAGAAGAGTTCACCACCGCCAAATTTTGATTTAGAAATGAAAGATGTTTCAGATGCGCATTTACTTTGGTTGTTGAAGAAACCGGAAGAAAAAGAATTCTCACAAGAAGCAAAATCAATTATAGAATTTATTGAAGTAATGCCTAAAGAAATACCACACTCGCTTTCTACCTACGAGGGGATTCAACATCAAATAGACCTCATACTGTGTTTGGTTTTTCCCTAATAAGCTAGCCTCTATGAAGAGCCCTAAGGAGCATGAAGAGTTTAAACACAAGTTAATGATTTTCTGACAAAGGGCTGTCTAAGAGAGAGTGAAAGTTCCTATGTGGTTCCCACTATGTCAGGCATGAAAAGATGGATCTTGGAGTATGTGTTTTGATTGCCAAGCTTCAACAACATTTTTATTCCATGAGGAAGCAAGATTCAACAAAGGGCAAAAGAGGAACAAATATGAAAGACAAGGCAAGAAGGTTATCAACGGCCGGGTATTTGATCCAGGAGGATGGATTCGGTTACACATGATAAAAGAGAGGTGTTCCAAGTTGTGCACAAGAATAGATGGTTCCTCCAAGATTATTAAGAAGATCATAAAGAATGCTTACAAGGTTAAATTGTCCGGTGACTGCAATATCTTTCCTACATTCAAGGTTAAGGATTTGAGGCCTTATCATGGTGAAAACTTGAGGACAAAGTCTTTTTTCCCAACTATAGGGGTTTGATGCAGGAGCATCTATAAACACACCAAACATTGGGAATTCAGTCCTAATTATTGAAGAATTGGATTGGGGAGGTCAAGACGCATTGAATACATGTGAAAACTCCTTTGGACTCTCATTCTGGGCCTTGGAAGGCAAAAACGTCGTACCTGACAAACCCCGACGTGGAGTCGCTATATTAATTTTAGAAAGTTTGCTTTATTTATTTTTTACGAAGATTTGCTTTATTTATTTAGAAAGTTTGTTTTTATTTATTTTAGGAAGATTTGCTTTGTTTATTTTAGAAAGTTTTCTTTTAGGAGTTGCTTTTTTTGTAATTTAGAAAATTTCTTTCTAGTTAAAGTAGAAGGTTTTCTTGTAATTTAGAAAGTTTCTTTTCAGAAGCAAAGGTAGTTGCTTTAATTTAGAAAGTATGAGGCTATATATACCCCCATAATGTAGTCTTTGACAATCGCCAAGTTTAATAATATTTTTATTTCTTTAAGAGTTCTCTTGTTCTCTTATCTCGTGATTCCCTGGGATTCAGGCTCCGTACTTCTCATACCTGGTGGATTCCTTGGTGATGTCTTTGTCCGGGCTTATCAATCAAACCCGGCCCATGCGCTGATCGTGGCGCCTTCACTTCATCATCCATCTTGTGTGGATCGTTTACTAAAAACCGCAAGTAACCACTCTTGTGCAAACTCTACTTTCCATCACCATCTCATCTTTTCTCTAAACTTTCCATAACCATATTTTCAACTCAACCCAAACTTTCCAAATCTGCTCCATATTACCAAACCTTCCTAAAATACCCCTTTCCCTTATATACCATAAATAAATCTTCTAACTTAAAATCTCCAAAATTCGTCCATAACCTATTTTGGCTCAAGAAACTACCCCAAACCCATATTTTGACTTACCTAAACTCGATCATCCATCACTTCGGGTCCCAACCTTGCATCGATTGGCTTGGTTGAGAGACTCTTCGCATCCACAACCCGATCAATGCTAGCTTACTAAAAGTGCGGAAGTTGAAAGACTTAAGGACGGCCTTCACTCTCTTCCACCGGCGCATCAACCTATACATGGTACCATACACTTCATTTTGCCAAGCTTCCTTTACTAATTCAAGGAAAGCCGGTGGTCACCCAAAATTAAAAATTTGAAGCGGGTAGCGCCTTATGCCCCGGTCTAGCCTAACATTTGGGTTGGTAAACTGCAGGGCTAAGTGATCCGATAAACCAGATGGAGGACTTCACACGCATTGGGAAACATATATCCATACAAAGATCTATTTTGCGCGTCTAGCTTCCTAGCTATAAAATTATCCCCCTCTCGACGGTTCATCCACGTAAAACTGGGGCCCAAGAAAGGGACACATCCGCCGCCCAAGATTGGAATGTGACTCTGTGCAACTATCTCATGGCCGTGGTCATTCATCATGTTACTCCTCCCGACTTCTCGCCGACAAACCCGGGTGGTGTTGAAATCACCACCATCAACCAAGGATTTTGGCCCACCAAGGGTTCACACTACGAGCAGCATGCCACAATATGCCCTTCTATCAATGTAATTATTCGAGGCATAAACGATCGAGCACCAAAAAGAATAGTTAATTCGAGAGCTAAGAATTTGACAAAGGATGGCCTGGTCCATAGAATGGATAACATCTGATAACTACTATGGGTTTCACATATCCAAATCTCGCCATACAAAGTATACCATATTATGGAAGAGCTCCAGCCCTGAATAGAGTTGAAAATTCTGTCCTTGTTATGAGCTCGCACCCGAGTTTCCAAAACACAAACAAAATCCAAAGCATGGGACTCCACAAGTGAATCACTTCTTTTTGCTTAAGGGGTTCGTTCAGGCCCCTTATATTCCAAGCGGCGAATTTAACCATTGGGAAGAAGAGAGGACCCCCTCACCACCTGCTCCTCGCTAGAAGCTAGGTTCACTTTTTCATTTGCTTGATCTTCTTTCTTAGATGAACTCGGGCGTGAAATCCAAATTTCATCCACTCTTTAACATGCTTGAATGTGTCCGTGGTTTGAGGAGGTATCGAGTACTCGCAAGGCTGCTGTGGATCGACCGACATAGCTAAAGACTTTGGTCGGTTCCGACGTACAATCTTCCCTCACGTTGAGCTAGACATCCAAAATGTATTTCCCTGTAATCGGTTGATAGCCTCAAGAGCCACCATTACTTCCTCAATATAGGAAGCTTGGAATTTATTTCGCCTCTACAAATTGCGGATGTAATCCACGTGCAACATCACTGCTAGCTCCTAATGGCTCTCAGAAACATCCCCGCATACCCGAGTGGATCCTTCCAATAACCAAGACCTCTTCCCAACCACAACCCCAGATTTATGGAGACAACTTTACTACTTTGACTCTTAGCTTGACACTTACCAATTTATGGCCAAACCGCTTAAGAGTGAGGGAACAAAGATTTGTGGGAGCCCAAGGATACTCAATCCTTATTTTATTGTATTTGCCATTACCCATATCCAGGAGTACAGACTTAGGAAAATCACATTCGACCCCCACCTCTACACATATTCTAGCAAAAGATAGCTTCTGATTCTCCGTGAGGGAATCGAGATGGAGCGGATTACCAACAACGTACTAGCAATGACTCCAAGGCTTGTATTTGTCCAATATTCCAGAGGAATATTATAGAATTTGACCCAAATTGGGATAGTGGTGAGCTGGATATTTAGCATATCCACTCGCCGGCTATGCACGATATGAAAGGTCTCCCTGCAAGATTCCATGGACCCGATTCCATAACCCAATCCCGAGCATCCGGGTCCCTGAACCTAAAGAAGTATAGGCCATTCTCAGTCGTGGATATATCAGGCATCTCCTTCTTGCCCCACAGTTTGTCAACCAAAGAGCGCACCACCTGGAAAGGGAGACGCTTGTCCAAAAATTGCCCAAATCCAAACACCCTCCACATATCAATGCCTCGCCACCGCCTCCATCTGGGGTTTGACAACAAGTTTCCCATCAGTTCTACACGGCTTAGAGAATGTAAAAGTGGCCACTTTTTTGTAGGAATGGAGAATGTATCTTCCGTGGATTTCACCGGAGAGGATCCTTGTCCTGGTCCCAAAATTTTCACCCAAATCACCTACACCCGCAACCTCTCGATCACTATGGCGGCCCCGCACCGAACGAGCCATACCCATTTGCACCCGTACTCCAAACCCTTTCCCTTATATACCATAAATTCACCTTCCAACTTTAGAAAATCTCATAAACTCTTTCCATAACCTCAAGCTTTCAGCTTCAGAGAACGCCAAACCCATATTTTGACTTACCAAAACTTCTAGATCATCCATCACGGTCCCAACCTTGCATCACACCTGGACAACCCTCAACCCAATGACTCAACCCATTGGACAACCCTCCAATCTTTAATTTATCAAATCATGATTTTCTTTTTTTTTTTTTTTTTTTTTTTGAATAATTAAGAATTTATTACCAAAAGGCAAAGCCCCACAACCAAAGAATACACGAGCCCAAGGCCCAAGGGAAAAGAAAAACAGACAGCACCTCCCCTAAAATCATAGGAAAAGGCAACAGCCCAAAACAACCAACAACAACCGAGGACAAACCAAACTCATTGAATCTACATCCCGCAGAAACCAAAACCACAACCCAAACTTCACACCCCAAGCAGCGCCTAAGGCCCAATGCAGACTAGCCCCACCGTACGTGAACCATCAATCACCTGCACGATCCACCAAGGCCAAGAATATTAAGAGAGGAAAGGACCATCTCTCACACATTGCTCGTTTCACCGATTATCCACAACCTTCTAAAACTAGAAATTTTAATTCACATCATTACAAATAAGATGAAAATGTGCATCAAGTGGGAGAAAAGATGTTCTCATAAACTCTACTATTCGCTGTTCCACAAGTGATAAATAGTAGCACCCCACGCACCTCTTAGTTATAGAAAGCAAAAGACTTCCCTTTAGTAGCAATTACCCACAAGAATTCATTCTCCCACCCGCCAAGATTCGACATTCCCACATAACCTTAATATCCTCAACCAACAATTACCGTTGAATTGGCAAATCGAAAAACAAGTTATTCCCTGCCTTCAACATTAGGCCCCGCAAAATACACACATGATATGTAAATGGGTCGACCCCATTCGAGCAAATGGTCTCATACTCAATCCGTCCCGTATGGTCATCCAAACAATAAAGCATGTCTCCCGATAGCTCGGGAAACCATATCGTATAACGCCAAATTTCGACCACCAGATTTTAGGTCTAAAATGGTTCCAAGCCGAAGACCGTGAAAGTTCCCGTAAGTGACAAGTGTCCACGAAATAATATCCCTCTCTGTGAGACATCAAGATGAGAATTGACACACCTATTCTTGATATCACTAAGGTCAGCAGAACTCGCAATAGGCCAGTTCCACCTTCCATCATCAATAACCTCCGCTACATGAGCATTATTATGAATAGTCAATCATATACGATTCGACTTCCATAGTATGTGAGGAGGACCAACCGCCCTTAAATCATGCCATGTTGTCCCCGCACTGCTAAGCAAACCCTATGCTTTATGAAGGGCCCGATTCGTTTTCAGTCATGTAATTTTATGCCTAACTCCACGAGCAAATCGAAGGGGTTTTAGCACACCAAAGACTCCCGCGTCTCAAATACATCCTCCACACCCAAGCCACCCATAAAGAGTCCTTCCTAAAAAACAGATTCCAGATGTGTTTCATAACATTAGTATCATTCAGCCCTTTAATAATGAATGCAGCCCCAATCCTCCCTCCTCCTTCTGGCTAATACGTAATTCCCATCCGATTCGGGCCCGATGAGTATTCCCCTAGTTTTCAAAATTTCACAAAATCTGCAGTTCGTCAATCTAGAGATAGTGTTTTTCGATAATGAACATACGCACCAATACCGTTGGATACTCGTATAAACCGGGAATCCAATTAGGCCGCAACCTACCCAAGATAAGATAGCGCCCGCTTGTCCAAGACCTGGCTCGCCATAATTTTATCCGTAAGAGGTCGACAATCACATGGGATGTACCCTTTGTTAGAGATCACTGAACACCAAGGTATTTCATAGGAAAGCTCCCCAAACTGAATCCAGTGGTGCTCAATAAATCAGACTTGACTTCACCATTTACCCCGGCCATGAATATGGCACTCTTCGCTTGTTCACCGCGAATTTTAAAATTCCTCAAACTCGTTTTTAACTCGGCCCATTATAACTGACACCGACTCGCCCCACCAAAGAAATAGAAAAATCATGATTTTCTTTTCTTTTGTGGGCCACGGATTTTTCGGGTTTTCAACGCAAGATGCCGCACGCTTTTCCAACATTTTCGCGAATTTACATCACCGGAAATCATGTCTAACCGTGAATAACATTTGGGTCTTTCACCCTAGGGGGGGATCTACCCTAACTTGCTCTACCCAAGACATGTAATTTATCATTTTGATCAATTTACACATCCATGAGTCTCAACCTTGGACTTTGTCCCATTTTTCGAGCTCACAACCCATTCATCAACACCGGTGAATAAACAAGACCATGCACCCACACCCGACTCAACGCGATGTGGCCTTTCATATGAAATGCATGATGTCAATGCATTTTCCTTCATGTTACATGTATATATGAGTGCTACATGAAACATTAATACATCATGGATAATTATAATTTTTACATATAATTAACATTCATGCAATCCATGTTAATACATCAACAAGCAAATATTAACATGATATTTTCACACACAAAGATGTTATTTATTTACTTCAACAATAACGCACACAACGGGCCCAAATCTCGGACCCATATAAAACAAGGCACTTCTAGGTCCTTTCCCAGTTCATCACCGAATTATTATGATACCAAAATACACCACAAAACCCGAAGACATCAGTCCCGGGATCAAAACTAAACCCGAACTTAGTCTGAAATTGCTGTGAAACAAATTCATACTTTCAGCCTCTGATTGTTTGAACATGTCCCGAAAATTTAGCATAATCGTCTAAAACAATCCCAAATTAATCCGAATCAGTTCAGATACAAATTCCGAAATTCCTAAAATTCTACACTTCCACCCAAAATTTGAGGGATCAATTTACTAGCTTTCAAAGCCTCTAAGCCAATCCTGCCATTAAATGGCCTTTTAAAGGTAATAACATAAGCATTTAAAATCTCTCACCCCTCGCGAATGACGAAACCCAATATTTTGGTATCCACGCAAAGCCCTCGCTGCGTGGATCAACTTTGCCTTCAGCCCCGACGAACACTTACGGTCCGATTTCCGTAGATCTGAGAAAGAAGCGAAGAGAAGAAAAAAAATAAAAAAAATATCTATTCTCCCGCTACTAAAGGGAAATCCTTTTGTTCTATTACCAAGAGGATTGCTATTCTTAATTATCCAAAAAAAAAGAGGGGATTGCTGTGCTACCATTTATCATTTATGAGGCAATGGAATAGTAGAATCTATGAGAACATCTATTCTCCCACGATGCCATATATTTCATCTCGCTTTTAATGATGTTCTATTGAGAATCTCAAGTTTCGTAAGGTGGTGAACAATCCAAGGAATGTGAGCTATGTGAGAGATGTCCTTCCTCTAATATCTTGGACTTGGTGGTTCTCTAAGTTGATTGATGGGTTTGTCGCCGGGTTGGGTCCCGGCCCTTTGGGGCCTCGCTGCCTCGGGCCGGACTGCGGTCATTAGTGTGGTGTTCTTCCAAAGCTGTGGAAGTGTGTTTGGTTTTTGTTTTGTTGCCCTGTCGTTGTTGGTTGTTTCTTGGCCGCGGGCCTTCTCCTTTAGTTTTAGGGAGGTTCCGTCTGCTTTTTCTTTTCTTTCGTGGGCCTGCCTGTGGTATTCTTGGTTGGGGGCTGCCTTTGGAAATAAACACTTATTTATCCAAAAATAATAAATAATAAATAAATAAACAAATAAATAAATAAATAAAATAAAATAAATAAATAAATAAAAATAAAATAAATAAAAATATCTCTTGTACGCCTCTCTCCGTCTCTTTTGCCTTTCTTTTATTTTTCGTTTTTTATACCTTTTATTTATTTCTTTATTTATTATTATTATTATTTGGATACTCTTTTTTTTTTGATAATTAAGAATTTATTACCAAACTTGGTATGAGGTCTATTTGATGTTGAATACCCTCATAGGTGGAAAAACCATGGTATTTCTTCTGCATTACATCAACAAATTCTATAATCGATTTTGTTTAAAGGAGAATTCCTTTTCACTCCGTTTGCTTCTTCAACAACCAAAGTCGTCGTGATTCGAAACATCTTTGATTTCTAAACTGTACTCTGGACGGTAGTAACTCTTCTCCTCATCTTCTTGGATATGGTTAGTCTCGATTACTTCTTCAACATCAAACTTAGATTTTGACAACAGCATTTATTCTCATCGCCTTCTTGACATGGTTAGATTCGATCACTTGTTCAACATCTTCTTCCTGGCTTCATCTTCCTCAATTAAGGCAACGCTTTTGGTTAGGACATTCGTAATCAATATGCCCCAACCCTTGGCACTTAAACACGCCTTTGACTGAAGCTACTCTGGGTGCCTTCACTCTTACTTGAGGTTTAAGGGTGGTTTTAGCACTACTAGGGACCCTTGAAGTCGAATTTTTTGGATAAATCCTTTAATCCGATGGTAGTAAAACCTCTTATTGTTTAAGAGCCCTAACTTTTAAGGCAAGCTTTATTTACATCTTGAAGAGTATTATATGGCTGCACTGAAACGCTTTTAGAAATTTCAACCTCAAACCGCTAGCGTAGCAACATGGATCCATCTTGCTTCTGCAAGTCTCCTTGATCATCAAGTTTACAAACTTAGCTAAATACTCCTCCACACTCAAATCTCGCCGTTTAAAGTTCGAATTTTGAGGTAGATGTCTTCATGGTTAAAGGAAGGTATTTCCTTTTAGCTTCTTCTTCATCTTTCCTAAGTTTGAATCTCTTTTTACCATCTCTTTCACGTTGTCTCTCTTATATGTTTTTCCACCAAATAGAAGCATTCTTGCACATCTTGTAGCCACCAATTTTCACTTTTCACGCTCAATCATAATACTCAAAGACATGCTCACTATATTAAGCCAATCCAAAATTCATCAGATCCATCCTTCCATCGACTCTGAATGTTAAATTTTGACGAATTGAACTTTCATCATTATTACGTTTCATAGTAATCATCATCACAGACGATCTTCATACCTTCCTCCATAATCATATTCTCTTGAATGCTTGTCTTTAGGCTTCTGCGCCTCAAGTAATTCCTAACTCGCTGCGCACAGCCTCACTAAAACTTTCATCACCTTCACCTATGAAGGTTTGTCGCCATATAGGATCAACATTGATAGCCATCCGCTTGTAGACGTTTGAACCACGTATTCAAGATCGAATGCGTTTTTGCTATGGGATTGAGAACTACTTGAACCATGATTAGGACTCTTGTCTCCGGAACCAAGAATACACTTTTAGCTTATGATCAGCCATCAATCCTTGAGCTCGATACCACTGATGCAAGGTTGGGACCGTGATGGATGGTCCGTGTTTAGGTAAGTCAAAATATGGGTTTGTAGTTTTCTGGCCAAAATAGGTTATGGACGAATTTTGAGATTTTCTGCTAAGAAAGGTGAATTTAAGTGGTATAAGGGGAAAAGGGGCATTTAGGAAGGTTTAGTAGTATGGAACAAGATTTGTGGAAAGTTTTGGGTTGAGGTTGAAAATATGGTTATGGAGTTTAGAGAAAAAGATGAGATGGTGAGGATAGTAGAGTTTGCACAAGAGTCAGCATTACCGGTTGTTGCAAACGATCCACACAAGATAGATGATGGAGTGAAGGAGCCAATCAACTATGGACTGGTCGATAAGCTTCTGGACAAAGACTTCACACTAAGGAATCCAATTTAGGAAAGGAGAAGCCACGAATCAGTCTCAAGGGAATCCACCTAAAGATAAGAGAACAAGAGAGAACTCTAAAAGAGAAATTGAAAATATTATTAAACTTGAACCGAATTGTCAAAGACTACATTAGGGGGGTATATATAGCCCCATACTTTCTAAATCAAAAAAACAACTTCTACTTTAACTAGGAAAAGAAACTTTCTAAATTACAAAGAACAACTTTTACTTTAACTAGGAAAAGAAACTTTCTAAATTACAAAGCAACTCCTAAAAGAAAACTTTCTAAAATAAATAAAGCAAACTTTCTAAAATAAATAACCCAAATCTTCCTAAAATAAATAAAGCAAACTTTCTAAAATAAATAAAGCAAATCTTCCTAAAATAAATAAAGCAAACTTTCTAAAATAAATAAAGCAAATCTTCCTAAAATAAATAAAGCAAACTTAAAATTAATATGGCGCCCACATCAGGGGTTTGTCCAACGATCACGTTTTTCGCTTCTCCAAGGCCCAAATGAGGTCCAAAAAAGGAGTTTTCACATGTATTCAATGCAGCCTCGACCTCCCCAATCCAATTCTTCAATAATTGTGACCGACCACTGCTTTGGCTATGGTTGATAGATGCTCCCGCATCATAAACCCTACCATAAGACTTTGAATTTGAGGTGCTGAAAGTCGATACGTATTTTGTCCCCTGCTCTAGAGCTCCTCGTTTTTGAGTCATGTTGAGTTATATTGATCCAAATTGAGTGATTCAAAATCCTTCTCAAAGTAGCCACACAGGGGCGTAACTTCATGAAGAAAGTATGGCCAAAATTATGGCTCATTTGTTCCCATAATTTCGTCAAAGTAAGGGTGAAGTGAGGACACAACTCGTCCGTAGAAATAGCCTCCTGGAGCGCCAGAGTGTAAAAACCATAATCCTTGATTTTGAGGTCCCGAATGACCTGATTTAAGAGGCCGGAAAGCTAAGAGATAGGGGAACTTTTTGGTCGAAGACCATAGTAAACAAAAACATGTATGACTGTCAAAAATTATAGTTGAGAAAAAAAGAGGAGGGGTCTGAGATAGGTCAAAAGGGTATGTTGTGTAAAGGTTTCAAGTAATTCTACCAAGCGAAGAATGTTGATCTTTTTTTTTTTTTTTTTGATAATTAAGAATTTATTACCAAAGGGGCAACGCCCAACCAAAGAATACAAAGAACTGGGGCCCGAGGCCAACCAAAGGAAGAAAACGGACAAAGACTTCTATAAATATAGGAATGTGCATCAGTCCGAACAACATAAAGCCACCAATAAAGACAAAGCCCACATTCTCGGCAAAATAGAAACAACACAAGAACCCGCCACAACCCGGGCAAGGCACCAAGGCCCCAACAATCACAAATCAAGCATTCAACTCTTACTCAGAGATAAAATATTAATGTGGAAGGACCATCTCTCACATGCTTGATCTCATGGCAGGACTATCAACAACCTTTCCGAAGACCAAATACGAAGCTCAACATCTTCACAAATGAGGCGGTAAATAGTATCAGCCGGAGCTTAGTTGCTCATTAATTCTACTATTCATGACCCCCACAAGTGGTGGTGATAGTAGCACCCCATGCAATCTTCCTTTAAATAGAGTCATGACTTTCCTTTGTTAGTACTACCTACAAGAATTCGTTCTCCCAATTCCTCGGAGTTCTAGAGACCCCACACAACCATAGAATCCTCTGCCAAATACCAGCTGTGAAATGGCAACCGAAGAATAAGTGGTTCCTGTCTTCAACATTAGCACGACAAAATACACAAGATATAGAGCTGGTGAGACCCCACTTGAGAAGCTTATCCTGGGTAACCAATCTATGTGTACTCACAAATTGCATAATGAAAAGCATGCTTCCCGATGGCTTGGGAAACCAAATCGAATGGTGCCACAACAACCTATCTTTGGTCTAAAGTGGTTCAAGGCAGAAGCACAAAGGAAACCCCGTATGATCTATAGAGTCCAAGGATATAATATCCTCCCAGAGGCATCGAGCATTGGCACAACTGTTCTTGATAGCAATAAGGTCACCCGAATTAGCGGTAGGCCAATTCCACCTCCCTTCATCAATAACTACAGTTTACTCGAAGGCATGTTGAATTTGCGTAGTCATACAAGACCGCTTCACCATAATAGGAAGGAGAGGACCAACCGTTCCGTAAATCATGCTATAAAAAAAGTCGCCCCATCACCCACCTTGTGCTTATGAGTCTGATCTCTTCTCTAAGTTGAAGGATTTTCCTCCAACTCCGAGGAACGACTTCGTGGGGACCTTTGCATTCAGAGGCTCCTGCGGAACTCAAAAACCTGTATACGCCACCCATAAGGAGTCCCTTCTTGTAGAAACGATTTAGGAACATGCTTCATAACATTTGAATCATTCAGGTCTTTAACACGTCTGAGGCCTAAACCGCCCTCCTCCTTTGGGAGACACACAGTTTCCCACTTGATCTTAGCACGACGAGCGTTCCCGGAATTTCCAGCCCATAAGAAGCTACTAAATGACTGCTCAATCTTGGATATAGTAAACTTAGGTCTTTAATATTAAATTTGCACGATTACAATTGTATCTTTGTATAAGGCAAGCAATCATTTATGTCTGTAGGCAAAAGATAAAGACAGCATGCAAGAATGGAATTCTGTTTAGTAATTCTTTGAATAAGAGGCATGCGATCACTTGAGTAGTGAGCCTTGTAGAAATGGAGGGGACTCCCCGAATATCTCATAGGAAATGCGCCGGGCGAACCTATGGCGTTCAATAAGTCATTCCTAAATTCATCAGAAACTCCAGCTAGGAAAATGGCACTTTTCTGCTTATTCACTTGAAGCCTCGAGAAGCACGCAAACCTGCTTAATTCGTCCATGAAGACTTGAACTTTGGAATCGTCCCACGGAAGAAATAAAACATATCATCATGAAAGCATAAGTGAGTTAGAGTTGATTTCTGCTGCATACGGGGTGAAGCGAAACCCTTGTCTATTGGCGGTCACGGCTAAGGATCTGGAAAAGGCCTCCATTGCGAGGATGAATAAAAAAGATGATAATGGGTCCTTGCGCTAACGGCTTGCTAGCAAAAAACCCATAAGCTCACCATTTATCGAAATAGAGAAGGATGGGGTAGTGATGCAAGCCATAATACATTTCAATAGATGGGTAGGGGTTCCCATACAGGAGAGGATACTCAAGATACAACCCCAACTAACTGTGTCATATGCCTTCATGATGTCAACCTTTAGCGCACACCTGGGAGGACCAATATCACGATGGTAGTTTAACATAAGGTCTTGGGTGATGAGGACATTGTCGGCAATGCTCCGACCTTGAACAAAAGCTGACTGTGATGGGCTGATAATGTCTGGGAGACACATTTTAATTCTCGCAGCAATGATCTTCGAGATGCACTTATAGATGGTGTTGCAACAAGAAATGAGCTATAATCGTGTAGAACAGGGATTAGGAACCTTAGGCACTAAAGCTATAATTGAACAAGGTAATCTGCTTGAAACATACGATTCAAAGAAGGAACTCTGCAATTTGCGCATAAACGTCACTCCCGATAATACGAGCCACCTTGAAAAGCGTGAAAGGACCCCGCCGGGGCAGGAGCTTTAAGATGTGATAGAAAATGGCTTCCTTGATCTCCTCATGGGAAATTGCTTTATTCAGCGTATCCATATGCTGGGGGGACCACATGAAGCCATCAAACCATCTAAATTCTCAGATCGGCTATCTGTGGGTTCATCGGGACACAAATACGCCGGTATACGACGCTTCTGCTTGGTATGCCGGGTCTTGATTACGCATCCATTTGCCATAGTAATAACCAGCTAAGCACTCGAGGCATTACGAGCTTTGGCGACTGTGGGAAGAAGCGGTGTTCTAGTCAGAGTTTAAGCCAGCCCGAACTACAGATTTTCTTGAGAGCTCCTCGAGCTGCGACTAAGTCATGATAATTCTTTAAAAGCAACTCTTCTCATTTTCCCCGGCATGGGACTTGAGGGCTTGTTGAGCCGCCGGCATATTGGGCACGGCAAAGTGCCTCTGCGGCCGCTCTGGCGCGCTCACGCAACCTAGGATCGGAAGTGAAGGCTTTAAGGATGGCCTTCACACTTTTGACTAGCGGGTCGGTCACGAACATAGTCTCAAAAAACTGTTACTCCACGCTTCCTTTACAAAAGCTAGTGAAGTCTGGATGATCGTATTGAAATTAAAGAATTTGAATGGGATAGCTTTACGGGCCTCGGAAAGCGGTTACCTTAAGGCTTGGTAACAGGGCAATGATGGAATAACAGGGAGAACACCGTGAAACGCATTGGGGAACATATCAGTTTGCATTCATTTGAAGGAGCATCTGTCTAACTTCTAGCTATGAAGTTAACACCCGGCAGCCGAGTTCATCCAGTAATCCCAAGGCCCCACAGAAAGGAACATCCGCAAGCTGAGGAAAACGGGCACTCGTGAGTCATTCATGGCCGTGTCATTCGACATGTTGCCTCCCGGGACCCAACTCAGCTGCGAACACAATTAGTATTGAAGTGGCCAAAATAATCATCATGAGTTTTGGCAACCAAGGGCTCACCCATAAAGAGATGCGGCCTTGAGCACTCTTCTATCATGAGTTGTTAGGCGTACCGCTGAGAACAAGAGAGTCATTGCTTTTCAGTGGTGTGTGTGAAAGCATAGCTTGAATCCATGGAGTGAATAATAATAATCTTGACCTTCTCGGGTTTCCACAAATCGAGATTCTCACCAGCACAGCATGCTCTCATATCTAGTTATGGAAGGAATCTCCACCTGGAAAAAAAGAAATTTGAAAGGAAATTTTGTCCCTTTGTTATGTGCCTTGCAGGGTTCCTGAGACAAATAAAATCAGATCATGGACCTTTGCAAAAGAAACGCACTTCTCTTTGCTTGAGAGATTAGTTCAAACACCTGTTCCAAGAGGCGAACTTAACCATTGGGAAGCGTGAGTCCCCCTATCATTGGATCTGCGCATTAGCGGACTCCAGTTTCTTGATTTCTTAAGCTTCTTCTTGGAGGCACGGGCGTGAAGTCGGCTCCATCGACCCTTTTGTGTGCAGAAAGTGTCGATAATGGGAGAAATGTCGAGAAAATCGGTGTAATAGGGACGGATGGTTGGTTCTTCTCACACAGGGACCGCTATATCATGCATCATGTTGAACATCTGGTGTGCAACCACAGCTTGGGAGGGACGTCAACTTCAGTGCCATCAACTTCCTGCATTCGGCTGTTTCATATTCTACAACGTAATATGGCGTAGGAATGGTGGCAACAACTGTCTCTTGAATTTGTGGAGTTCCGTTCCCGCTTCAACACCTCCCTGCATCATCAATATCTGCTATCATGACCTCATGCTTCTTGTTCTCGAGATTTGTGGCGATTATTCCATGGCTTTCGGACTCTTCTTAACTTGACAATTTGCAGATTTACTGTGCAAACAGTTTGCGATGAGCAGCGACGGCATTTAGGAGCCCAGAGGATATTGATTCTTATTATAGCCGAATAATTGCCATTACCACTGTCCGGGAATCACGATTTAGGGAAAACCACAGTCAACTAACCTCGATACAAATTCTAGCGGAGATGTTTAGTGGTTTCACCGGTGGGCGGATCAAAGGTGCGGCGGGTTGTAGGTGCTGCGAGTGTGCAGGAACAGTGGCATAAGTGTTCGGAGGAATGTTATAGAACGACCCGGATTGGGATAGATGATAGAGATGTTGAGCATCTGCCATTCAGGCTCCGTGCACGTGTATAGGCGGTGCCACTGCTAGTGCCATGGACCGACATCCATAACCAGTCCGAAGGCCTCCCGGATCCTGAATACGAAGAAGAATAAACCATTCGGTTGTAGAAATTTCGGGGCATCTCCCTCTTTTGCCCAGAGCACATTAACCGAGGAGGGCGCACCACCGGGAGCAGGGGCGGCTTGTCAGGCGCCCTGACATCCCCTTCCACATGTAGTACTTCTCATTCCGCCCCTCCTCAGGGGTTTTGGCGGCAGCTTACCATCGAGCACATTCTGGCGTATGAAGCTATCTTGAACCCCTGTTTTCACAGGCATAGAGACCCAGGCTTTTCAGATCTTCTTTGGAGGATCATTGCAATCTCGGAACTGTAAATCGCCCCTTCCTCACATGCTCGTCCTTCTTGTAGGATGACACCTTAAGACCAGGAGACCTCGAGGTGAGCTCAATTCTTGGATTGGGCTCGTCGGGGCGGGCTTGGATTCGGATGTCTGAGCTCGTCGGTCTTGAGAGCCATGCTTTCTTTGTCGAGATTTGATGGCGCAGCGTTACCGTCTTGTTGATGCCATCTTAAGTTCTGAGGGTGCTTTAGGCACCTAACGCAATGGAATCGCCGGTGCCTCCTTGGAGGATCGCCAGCGTCGGGTTGCATTTGTTGAGGCCGATCTTGGGTGGGCCCTGCAGTCATGGATCCCACCTCGTCTTGGCCCATTACGTAACAGTAGTCTGGATTCCACTGAATGGGGATTCTTTTCACGCTTGTAGTACAGATCGTGATCGGGCCCCGATGTTAGTACCCGGCCAGCCGGAATGCATCTCAGAGGATCGCGCACCGGGATAGGCCACTCCACCATTCTCAGCACAGTAAGATTTCTCCATTTTTCGAGTGCTTAGTGTGGGAGACAGTTTGAACCAAGAAGCAGCCTGTGATTTTGGGAAGAGCGACCATGTGTGAAAATTGACCCCACCAACTCAGGTCCCACCACATAAGTTTGTCATCAGAGCTTCATCAATGCCCACCAGGTATTCCATCCAATCGTTGACTAGTGGGACGCCTTGAAAACATTCCATGTTTGCCTATGCGATTCTGAATCTTTTCTATTCCTTACCTTCAACATTTTCTACGTTAAATGTTGATCTTAGTAAGTGTAAAAGAGAGTACACTTGGAGGATCAAGGTTTATGTTGGAGGTATAAGAATCTATGTGATTCGAGTGGTGAAGTAGTAATAGACCAATTGGGTAATTTTATATAGCTTGGGATTGTTTGAGGCTAAGAAATCTATGACTTGTTAATTGCGAGATCCTTTAAGATTGCATTTGTGATTTTTGACTTCATGGGAGACTTGTGGATTTGAATCCAGGAAGGTAGGGATCTTATAACCTTCTCTTACATATAACATGGTTTTTTGATAACGAGGGGTGATCGATCACTTCACCAGCGTCATGTCCATGGGGCGGAGAACCGGCCCAGGTAAGCCTCCCCATTGCGGGAATTCCCAGTGTCCCCACAGGAGGCTCAGACTGGGACCTCAGCAGCACATGAGGTAGGGCCCTAGGCCAACCATTTATGTACTGTGGTTTGATGTTGTGGGAATTAACTTTTCATTAAGTGCTTTATTTGTGTGATTTTCATTGATACATAAATGTATATTTTTATATATGAAATCTTTGAATTAAACTGGTACATGATGTTTCTACAAATATCCAATATAGGTTGCGAATGCTTTGTGAAATTGTTTTAAAGAGTAGCATGGGTATGAGATTGTGTGAGAGTCGAGATTGATGTAGTGGACACGGGATGATGATGAGAATCCGTAGGTTGTAATGTCGAAAGGTCACGAGTTATACGGGATGTGGGCATATCCCTAGGTGGTAAGTCCCAACAATTTGTCGTTGTTCTGGGATGATCGGCTAGTCCCTGGGTGAAAGCCCAAAAGAGTCACCGATGAGGGGTTGAGATGGTGGTAGTATTGCATTCATGTGTTTCCATCATCAACCTATTATTTGTAAAATGTTCATGTTTGAGATATTTTTTGAATTATGTATAAATTAGAAATTTTTATAGGCATGGCATTTATGGGTTAACTGCGAGTTGTCGAGACTCACCCTCATTGATATTTCCCTCACCTTGAGATGCGGTACGGGGGCATTGCGTGACATGAAGTTGGACTGCGAGGTTTTGAGGATGGGAAGTTTGTATGCCAACCTTAGCTTGTTGGTGGTTGAGCATACATTTTTGATGAATCTTTAGTGTTATATTGGATATTCATTTATATATTTGGACAGTTGGTATCTTTTGTGGATCATTGTATATTTGGCTTGTGTAGCCACTAGTTTTGGAACTTTGTGTAAATATTATTTTGATCAAAGTGTAAGTGTATAGTTTTTGGGTACATTGAGGTGTTTTTTTGGATAATTAAAGATTTATTTCCAAGGGGCATTGCCCCACAACCAATCAAAGTACAAGTAGCGGGGTTCCCAGAGGCCAAAAGCGAATGACACCTCCTATAAACATAGGAAAAGGGGCATCAGCCCGATACAAAAACAACATTTGCCAACAAGCAAACCAACCAAATAACCAAGCCCACACACCGGGCAGATGATAAACAACCAAAACCAGACCCCACAAACAGGCCACCAGATAACCCTACCAATTAAAAACAAGCCCACACCCCGGTAAAATGGGGGAACAAATGCCCACATCCGGGCTCGAGCTGACAGATTTTAATACGAGCCCGCAGCGGGCTGGCAACAACCAACCAAGGAAACAACTTGACGACGCTCAACCCTGACCTCCTCTTGGAGACAGAAATCTCTGAGCGGACAATCAACCTACTGCATTCCATATCAGAACATTGGCAAACATATGTCAGATAACATAGATCTTGTCGACGGCCCATGAGGAAGGTTGCACGAAAAACCCGATCACGAATGTGGACACAAGTCGGCTATGCAGAACTACTTAAAATTGCCCACACACACAATTGACCCAAAGCGGACGGCAAAACCGATGGATGATCCGAGGAAGTTTAGGTAAGAATCAAAATATGGGTTTGGAGTAGTTTTCTTCAGGCCCCGAAAATAGGTTATGGGCGAATTTTGGAGTTTCTAAGATTAGAAAGGCTGAATTTATGGTATATAAGGGGAAAAGAGAGTCTTATTTAGGAAAGGTTTTTAGTAGTATGGAACAAGATTTGAGTTTTGGGTTGGAGTTGAATTTGGTTATGGAAATTTTAGAAAATATGAGATGGTGAGGAGTAGAGTTTGCTAAGAGTAGTGCACTTATTGGAGTTCTTGAAAAGATCCACACAAGATAGATGATGGAGTGAAGAGCCGCATCGACTATGGGCCAAGTTGATTGATAAGTCGGACAAGGCTTCGCCACCAAGGAATCCACCCCAGAGTATGAGAAGCCACGAACTGGAGTCACGGGAATCGCTGAGAGATAAAACGAGAGAACTCTTAAAGAGAAATACGAAAATATTATTAAGCAGGCGGGTTGATCGAGACTGCATTGTGGGGTGTAATATGTGATATAATCAGCTTCTGGAATCAAAAAAGCAGCTTCTGCTTTAACTGGAAGGGAGCTTTCTGGAGATTGCAAAAGGCAGGGGCTTCTGCTTGACTGGGAAGAGTTGCACCTGGAGATTACGAGAAACGGCTCACAAGAGAAGGCTCTAAAGAATGGAAGTAAGTGGGGCTTTCTAAAGATGGAAATAGAAGCCGAGATCAGAAACACAGAATGTAGAATAAATAGGAAACCTGGATGAGTAAATACTAGATCGTACAAGTAAAGGCATAATTTAAGAAACAGAAGCTTTGCAAAGATTAAATAATGGCGAATCTTGATGGGTTTGTCTGAATCACGACCCACGTTTTTTTGCATTCCGAGGCCCAAATAAGGAATCCGAAAGGATTTCACATGTATTCAATAAATGCTTAGGCTTCCCAATCCAAATTCTTCAATAATTGGGATTGAATTTAATAATTTTGATGTGGTGATGGAGTACTCTGCATCTTCTCAGTTGGGAAAAAGACATGTATAGTCTTCACCATGATAAGGCCTCAATCCTTAACCTTGAATGTAGGCAAGATAATATTTAAGATCCACTTGGGACAATTTAACCTTACAAGCATTCTTTATGATCTTCTTAATAATCTTGGAAGAACCATCTATTCTTGTGCCTGACTTGGAACACCTCTTTTTTTTTCTTTTTTTGGATAAGTAGGAACACCTCTCTTTTATCATGTGTGTCGAATCCATCCTCTGGATCAAATACCGATCGATAACCTTCATATGCTTATCTTTTTCCCATATTGTTCCACTCTTTGCGCTGTTGAATCTTGCTTCCTCCTTGAATAAAAATATTTGTTAGCTTGCGATCGAAACACATACTCGAGATCCATCTTTTTCATGCACCCGACATAATTAGAACCACACTTAGGAACTTTCACTCTCTTGAACAAGCCCTTTGTCAGAAAATCATCAACTTGTGTTTTAAACTCTTCCATGCTCCTTGGGCTCTTCATAGAGGCTAGCTTATTAGGAAAACCCAGAGCACAGTATGAGGTACATTTGATGTTGAATACTTATAGGTAGAAAACCGTGTGGTATTTCTTTAGGCATTACTTGATAAATTCTATAATTGATTTTGCTTCTTGTGAGAATTCCTTTTCACTTTCGAAGCTATTCAGCAACCAAAATTAATTACATACGAAACATCTATTTTGATTTTCTAAATCAAAATTTGTGATGATGAACTCTTCTCTCATCTTCTTGGATATGGTTAGATTCATTGCACTTCTGACATCCCGACTTATATTTTGTAATGATGATTTGTTCATTGTCTTCTTGGACATGGTTAGATTCGATCACTTGTTCAACATCTTCTTCCCTTGGCTTCATCTTACCCATCAGTGAAGGCAATCGCTTTTTGGTTGGGATGTTTCGAATCAATATGCCCCAGCCTTGGCACTTAAAACACGTCTTTGACTTGTAGCCAATTATGTGCGCTTCCTCTTTATGATGTGGAGTAGTTTCCTACCACTAGGATTCCAAGAATTAAAACCCTCAACAAACCCTTCATTAGCCACACTCTTAGTTGTATTAGAGATTTCATACTTTTTTTAGTCCCGCTTTCAAAGCAAGTTTCATCACATCTTGAAGACTATTATATGGTTGCAAAAAAATAACTCTAGCAATGTGATCTCAAACCGTGATGTAGTGGTGGGCTATGTGCATATTTCCTCGGCCTCTTGCAAGTCTCCTTTGATAATCAAAGTTTACAAACTTAGCGAGAATACTCCTCCACACTCAAATCTAGATTTGCTTAAAGTTCGAATTTTGAGGTGATGTCTTGGCGTTAGTTAAGGGAAGGTACTTCTTTTTAGTTCTTTCATTTAAATAACTACGAGTTTTGGTCTTCTTTTTACCATCTCTTTCCACGTTGTCTCTTCATGTTTTCCACCAAATAGAAGCATTCTTGCACATCTTTGTAGCCACCAACTTCACTTTTCACGTTCGGGGAATCATAATACTTTCAGACATAACCGCATGATAGCCAATCCGAAAATTCATGGGATCCATCCTTCCATGAATTCTAGAATGTTAAATTTTGGATTGAATGTAAGTACTCATAGTTACCATGCCTCTTATAGTAATCTTCATTACGGTAGCATTAACGTCACATACCTCCCCATGATAATCATAGTCTCGTACATACATACCTTTAGCTTTCTTGTGCCCCGAGAAGCGTTCAAGTTGACTTCAAATTTGCAAAAGCTCTTCATAAAAATCATATTTTTCCTCCTTAGCTAGTGACGACTCAGCGTATCTAGAGATCTTGTCTCTGGCATCAAGCACACCCGTTTAGTTTTATGATCGGCCATCGATCGAGGCTCACGATGCCCTTTTAATCACGAGGTTTGGGACCGTGATGGATGATCGAGTTTAAGGTAGAAGTCAAAATATGGGTTTGGGAGGTAGTTTTCTTGAGCGAAATAGGTTATGGGCCGAATTTTGGAATTACCTAAGTTAAGAAAGGTGAATTTATATGGTATATAAGGAAAAGGGGTATTTAGGAAGGTTTTGTAGTATGGAACAAGATTTGAGAGGGTTTTGGGTTGAGGGTTGAAAGTGGTTATATGGAAATTTAGAGGATGGTGAGGGAGGTAGAGTTTACCTGAGAGTAGTTACTTATTGGAGTTCTTGAAAGATCCACACAAGATAGATGATGGAGTGAAGGGCGCCCTGATCAACTATGGACGGGTTGATTGATAATGGGACAAAAAGACTTATGCAGGGAATCACCTAGGTATGAGAAGCCACGAACTTCGTCACAGGAAATCCACGAGATAAGGAAACAAAGAAGCTGCCCAAAGAAATAAAATATTATTAAACTTAGTGATTGTCAAAAAGACCACATTATGGGGATATATATATGGCCTCTTGCTTTCTAAATCAAAAAAAGCAACTTCTACTTTAACTAGGAAAGAAACTTTCTAAATTACAAATATGACTTCTACTTTAACTAGGAAAGAAATTTTCTAAATTACAAAAGCAACTCCTAAGAAAACTTTCTAAAATAAATAAATGAAACTACAAAAAAATAAACTATAAGCAAAATCTTAAAATAAAATAATAAAACTTTCTAAAATAAATAAAACCAAATCTTCGTAAAATAATTAAACAAACTTTCTAAAATTAATATAAGCGACTCAGCGTCGAGGGTTTGTCAAGTCGTAGACTTGCCTTCAAGGCCCAAATGAGAATCCCAAGGAGTTTTAGCGTGTATTGATGCGTCTTGGCGCCACGTCCAAATTCTTGATAATTAAGACTAAATTACCAATGTTTGGTGTGTTTATAGATGCTCCTGCATCAACAAGGGAACCAAACAACCCACAACCTGGGCACAAACACACCAAGCAATGAAAGATGCAAAACTCCACGACAAGGATACTCAAGGAAATATCCAGAAGGCCAAGCTATCCACTCATAGACCTTCAAATCTCTCCACATCAGAAAGCCGAAGCCAAACTGGACCAGACCCCGCCCATGAGCATAAAACAGCGGGCCTACCCTATTCTCACTGAAAATTGCGATCCATTTGGGAAGAAACCGGTGAATAATACCAATAACCAAATCGGAGGACAGCGGCGGTGAGACCCAAAAACAAGCATCCCTCCCCTGAAACTCCCCGAACACGTCAACAATATCAACTAAGATTGCCCCGAAGGAAACCCAAAACTTCCATCCACCATACCAACAAACCGCCCCAAAACAGGCCACAGGAGCCCACCTTACCAAACACCCAACCCGACACGATCAATTAACAGCGATGTTGGTAAACAACTACGGCATCCTCAGAATCGGCGTTAACTGCCGCAGCGGAGATGGCATCGGCTATAGCGGCATTGACGACCCTCGCATCCCTTGCCACCCCCGACGGCATGACAGCCCTTGTAACACCTCTGCTCATACCCATAGCCGCTTGAACAGAACCCGACACCGATCGTATCGGCGTGAAAACCCCACCCCCAAGGTCAGGGACTGACGTCTTCGGACGAACTTTATTAACAGATCTGAGCGGGACTGAGTTCGGCTGCATAAACCCCTGCCGATATGAGGAGAAGCCACCGGAATCGGTGTTAGAGACGTCGTTGGCACCGGCGACACCATAATCGACGATAACTACAACATAAATGGTGGAGTTATTGGCAATGATGACCTTCGAAGCGCGATCATCAGAGTACGCCGCATCACGGTGGCCCGCCGGGAGGAGAGAACCAGCGTCAACTACTCTTTTATGAAGACCGAACACCCTCTTGGTAAGGCTTGAAATCCACAAACCCACGGCCAAGACATGAGGAAACCCGCCGACCCTCACCTTTAAATCGACCTGGACACAAGCCCGACAGTGCTGTTTTCAGCCGATCTGCTCTATGGGTAGGTCCGACAGCTTCAGCTGTCCATATAGGGGAACACACTCCAATGTAAATATCCGGCAGGATACTCCCACTTGAAAAGCCTTGTTCCCTTGAAAAGGGAACAGAAACCACAAGGTGGTTAACGACGGGAAACCCATATCGGGGAAGAGAGAGGGAGACTTCTTCTCCCATGTTTAGAGAGAGGGGACCGCTAACCCTTGTTTATTACTCTGAGGCCCGATTTAGATTCCTTGCAAAGTAGGTGTTAAGGATCAGCGATATTTATATCACAGAATTATGCTGCTGCTAGTAGCAAGGCTCTTTATAGTATAGTGGTCTAGGGTCGAACACGGGGATGGGTTTTCTTCATGAGAGAAGAGTTACAGTGGATTGAAAATGGTGTTTTCTCTTTGGATTTAAGGTTTTTGTAAAAACAGTGTGGGTGAATGGTTGAAAACTGAAAATAAATCGAAGTAAAGTATAAAAGAACTCCTTGAAGTCTCGGGCCCCTGGGCTTAGGGTTCTAAGTTAACCAACACCTCCTAAACCTACCCTACAGTAACTAATAGGAGACAACTAACTGGGTATCAGTGGATCCAGTGATAAGTATCCACTTGAGCCACAGCTTGCGAATGCACGTTAAATTTCCGTCGAGAGGGTGCCATTAGTCATGTGGAGGGCGGCGGCATCCTCCGGCCAAGTACGTGACGAGGAGCCCAGATCATCGGCGGGATGGGTTCGGCTGGACATGGGTATGAGAAGGGATACTTTGGTTGTGTTGAGGCTCGCTATGGACAAGCGGTATTTAGTATCTAGGAGTAGTGTTGGATCCAGGGTGGGCGGGAATGTATTTGGAAGCCGAGCGCCCGAGGCCCAGCATCCAGCAGCGGCTGCACGCCCGAAGCGGGCTCAATTACGAGATGGCTCTGCGCCCGAAGCCAGGCTCAATTCCAGCCATTGGAGCTCACCCGAAGTCTTTCCTTGGTCTTGGCAAGTCGGTACCTTCTCCCGGCAAGCGGGACGAGCATGCGAGGAAGGGCGATTTATAGGGGTCAGGCATAGCGGAAAATGGGTATGTTCCACTTTGTAACGGATTTTCACGCTACCATTAATGCGGAGATGGCTGACGATCCTCGGTAAAATCTTGGAAAAGCTTGGTCTCTATGCCTGTGAAAACAGGTGGTCCGTTGCAATTCTATATGGCGCATTATACTGATGGTAAGCTTGTTGCCAAGCCTCCGGTGGAGGCGGTGAATGAGGGCATCGACATGTGGAAGGGATGTTTGGTAGGACAATTTCTGGACAAGCGTCTCCCGTTCCCGGTGGTGCGCTCTCTGGTTAACAGACTCTGGGGCAAGAGGGAGATGCCTGAAATATCTACAACTGAGAATGGTTTATTCTTCTTCAGATTCAGGGACCCGGAGGCACGGGACTGGGTTATGGATGCTGGACCATGGCACTTAGCAGGGAGACCGTTCATATTACGTGCATGGAAGCCTGGAATGGACATGCTCAACATTCAGTTATCATACATCCCCGATGCAAAGGTGGGTTACATGACATTCCTCTGGAATACTGGACAAGCACGTGTCTTGGGCACATTGCAAGCACTATTGGAATCCCGTTGCACCTTGATCCACTCATTGAGAACCAAACAAAATTATCCTTTGCTAGAATTTGTATAGAGGTTGGGGTTGATTGTGAATTCCCTAAATCTGTGCTCCTGGACAGGGGTAATGGCAGTTATTCTACAATAGGTCAGTGTCCTTGGGCTCCTCAATCTTTGATACGAATGCAAGCTATTTGGCCATAACCTGGTAAATTGTCAAGCTAAGAAGAGACCCGAGCGGTGGTATAGTCTCCCTGATTCACAGGAGCGGTAAGCCTGGCGGAGTTATTGGAGAAAGTTGATGAAGTTGGTGAAGGGTTGGTGCGGTTGGAAACTCCATTTGTGCATTAGCCATTCCTACGTGGGCGCATCTGTATTTGAAAATTCCACTTGTTCAGAATCCAATCCTCCTGTAACGCATGCAGAAGCTGGAATTAGGTTGGATGTAGAGGACATTAGTGTGGCTATTGAGGGTGACGTCCCACTCAAGTTGCATGGTAACACCTTTGCATGTCTAGCGCAAAGCGAGGAAGAGGGTCCTAATGTGGAAGTAGGTCCGTTGTCCATCCCTACTTCTAACACTGATTTTTCGGATACCTCCCCCATTATTGACACTTTTGGAAGGCACATAAAAGGGTTGATGAAATTTGGACTTCACGCTGCCTCTTTCGAGAAGAAGCTTAAGAAATTGAAGAAAGCGGGCAGATTTATTTATGAGATCTGATGATAGGGGGGGACTGCTTCCCAATGGTTCTGGCCTCTTGGAACATAAGGGGCTTGAGCCGACCCCCTCAAGCGAAAGTGCGTTCTTTTTGCAAGGTCATGATCTTGATTTTATTTGTCTCGTTGAAACTCGGGTGCGGGCGCTGCTTGGGGACGAGATTTTTCGGCTCTCTTTTTAGAGGTGGGAGTCTCTTCCATAATTATGAAAAGGCACGCTACGCTTGGTAGAATCTGGTTGTGAGCAACCCGAGAGAGGTCGGCATTGATATTCCTCCATGGACCAAGCTATGCTTTGCCACGTTACTGCGCTGAAGAGCAACGTCTCCTTTTGGTTCTCGCGGTGTCGCCTCTAAAAACTACATGGATGAAGGAATTAACAAAGCCATGTCTCTAACATGGTGTGACCATGGTAGGCAAAACCCTTGGATGATTATGGGCGACTTCAGCACCACCGGAGTTTAGTAGTGAGAAAGATTAGGGGCAACATGTTGAATGACACGGCCATGAATGACTTCCACGAGTGCCTGTTTCCCTTGAGCTTGCGGATGTTCCTTTCGTGGGGCCTTTATTCACTTGGATGAACCGTCAAGCGGGTGTTAACTTCATAGCTAGGAAGTTAGACAAATGCCTTCAAAATGAATGCAGCTTGGATATGTTCCCCAATGCGTTCACGGAAGTTCTCCCACAGGTTATCGATCATTGCCCTCACGGTTGCAGTCTTAAGGTAAATCCAGGTCAAGGGGCCAAAGCTTGTCCATTCAAATTCTTTAATTTCTGGGCTGATCATCCAGACTTCATTGGGCTTGTAAAGGAAGCGTGGAGTAATGAAGTTTTCGGTACTCCCATGTTCAGACGGATGGCCCTTTCAAGATTATAGAGAAAATTGGAGAGAATGCCTACAAGTTGCGATTCTGCCGGCAATTATGAAATTTGCCGTGTTGATATTAAGGACTTGAGGGCTTATCACAAATTGAAGACGAGGCAAGTCTTTTTTCCAGCCTATGGGGATTGATGCGGGGAGCTTCTATAAACACCCAAACATTGGGAATTCAGCCCTAATTATTGAAGAATTGGATTGGGGAGGTCAAGACGCATTGAATACGTGTGAAAACTCCTTTTTTGGACTCATTTGGGCCTTGGAGGCAAAAAAACACGTGGTAAAAAAAAAACCCACGATATTGGGCCTCCATATTAATTTTAAGTTTGCTTTATTTATTTTACTAAGTTGCTTTATTTATTTTAGGAAGATTTGCTTTGTTTATTTTTAGAAAGTTTGCTTTATTTATTTTAGAAAGTTTTCTTTTAGGAGTTCAGCTTTTTGTAATTTAGAAAGTTTCTTTTTGTATTAGCGACCATGGCATGTTCTCCCCGAGCCGAGCACGGTGGTGTGGGTACGCAATCGCGCGTTCCTCGGAGGTCTCGGCGACTCCGTACAGCGAATCAAGGTTTTTTTTTTCTCGGCGTTGAAGCCATAATGTCGGAGCGAGGAAATGGCAAGGTGTGGACTCGGCCGGTGCGAGTTCCGCGGAGAGCACACCTGCAGAGCGATCTCAGCGTAGGAGGCGGATCTGCGGTGTTGACACATGAGATCCATTTTAGGTCGGTTGCGAATCGGGGGAAAATTTCAGATACGGTCGGTTTCTCCGGGGGCTCAAACCCGGTCGTTCCTCTTACGAAGAAAGCCCAGATCATCGGGGGGAGGGTGCGTTTGGACATGGGTATGAGACGGGATACTTTGTGAGGTTGTGTTGAGGCTCGCCCAGTGGACAGGCGGTGGCCCGGTAATATCGAGGTTATGTTGGATTCAGGGGTGAAATTTGGGAATGTGATTTGGAAGCCGAGACGCCCGGGCCTTGTCCCAGGAACACAAAGCTCGGCTGCTTGGGCGAGCTCGGCTGAATGGTTACGCCTGGCAGGCTCGATAGCGGAGCTCTGCCCGAAATCTTTCCTTGGTCTTGGCAAGTCGGTTTCTCCCGGCAAGCGGGACGAGCATGCGAGGAATGGCGATTCACAGGGGACAGGCGTGGCGGAAAATGGGTGCGTAACTTGAATTTTCGGATGCATTATCCCGAAGATGGCAGCTGTGGTCACTCTGTCGAATCTTGGAAAGCTTGGTCTACATACTGGCGAAAACGAGGTGGTCAGTTGCGATTCTACCGCCGCATTATGCTGATGGTAAGCTTGTTGCCATGCCTCCGGTGGAGGCGGTGAATGAGGGCATCGACATGTGGAAGGGATGTTTGGTAGGGACATTCTGGATAAAGCGTCTCCGTTCCAGGTGGTGCGCTCTGGTTGCTTGGGACTATGGGGCGAAGGGAGATAAATATCTACAAGCCCGAATGGTTTATTCTTCTTGATTCGGGGGACCGGAGGCCAGGTAGGTAATGGATCTTGGACCATGGCACTTAGCGGGGGAGACCGTTCATATTACGATGCATGGAAGCACGGAATCGGACATGCTCAACATTCGGTTATCATATCCCAATCTAGGTCGAGGTTACATAGCATTCCTGCGGAATCTCTTGGACAAGCACGTGTCTTGGGCACATTGCAAGCACTATCGGTATCCCGTTGCACCTTGATCCACTCAGAACCAAACAAGATTATCTTTTTGCTAGAATTTGTATAGAGGTTGGGGTTGATTGTAGAATTCCCTAAATGTGCTCTGGACCAGGGGTAATGGCAGTTATTCTACAATAACGGTCGAATACCCTTGGGCTCCTCAATGCTGTTCTGAATGCAAGCTATTTGGCCATAACCTGGTAAATTGTCAAGCTAAGAAGAGACTGAGCAGTGTTCCTGGGAACAGTAAGCACGAGGCAGTTATTGGGAAGGAAGTTGTTGAAGTTGGTGAAGGGTTGAAGATAGCAGCTGGAAATACCATTAGTGCAGAAGCTATTCCTACTGTAGCGCATGCAGCAGCTGAAAAGTCCACTTGTTCAGAATCCAATCCTCCTGTAATGCATGCAGAAGCTGGAAGTAGGTTGGACGTAGGGGGCACTAGTGTGGCTATTGAGGTTGACGTCCCACTCAAGTTGCATGGAAACACATTTGCATGTCTAGCGCAAAGCGAGGAAGAGGGTCCTAATGTGGAAGTAGGTCCGGATTATCGATGCTAACAAGATTTCGGATGCCTCCCCCATTATTGACACTTTCGAGGCACATAAAAGGGTTGATAGGCTAGACTTCACGCTGTGCCTGCGTCCCGGGAAGAAGCAAGGAATTGAAGAGAAACGGACCCAGGCTAATTCGCGGGATCAGATAGGGGGACTGTGCTGATGGATTAAGTTCGCCTCTTGGAACATAAGGGGCTTGAACGGGGGGTTGACTATGAGTGGTCGGCTGACCCAAAAGCAAAACTGGACCCCTAAAAAGGGTACCCACACGATAGATCTTGAACCTGGTGAGATCTCACAATATGAATTTGAGGGGGTGTAGCGGCCCAGGCCAGGTGGCGATTCATCGGAGATGGGTGCAACAGGAGTCAGAGATGTTGGTGCCGGATCATGCCGATCACAGTGCGGATACGTCTTTGTTCTGTGCGAGATCGTCTGGAGCCATGGTCGTGAAGGTCCTGTGTCTGATTCGCGAGGATCTGGTGGTCTTTCGGGCCTGGTCTTAGCCGCTTATGGAGCTCGCCAGAAGAATGGCCATGATCATGGTGGGACATCGGAAGCCTCCAGCAAGCAAGGTGAGCGTGGAAAGAAGACTGATCTACAAGGGACGGTATCGGCTAGTAATGGGTATGAGGGGAAAGTATCCAAGCCTGGCAGAGGAGCTGAGGAAGCAAGGGGAAGTGAGGTTGGGGGAAATGAGGGGGTAAGGAAAGATGCCGATCAAAATCATGGAGTAACTTCAATATTCTCTTTGCGTGAAAGCAGAGTGACTCATACAATTCTATACGCCACACATTCTTGTTGATGGGAAGATTGTTGCTGAATGGCGGAGGGAGTGGTGAGCGAGGGCATTGATATGTGGAAGGAGGTACATTTGGTTTGGAGCAATTTTGGATAAGCGCCTTAGTTTCTGTAGTACGTTCTTTGGTTGCGGTGGCAGGCGAAGGAGATGCAGTATTTCTGGCGAGAATGGCCTTTTTCTTGATTCGGGGACCGGAGGCTCGGGATTGGGTCATGGATTACGGACCCCTTGGAACTGGCGGGGAGACCAGTTCATATTTAAGTGCATGGGGCAGGGTATGGATATGCTTAACATTCGGCTATCATATTCAGTATGGGTCGAGGATTACGCAATATCCCTCGAATATTGGGCGAACACGGGGCTGGAGTACATTCAGACTGTTGGCATTCCACTCCATCTTGATGCTCCTACTGGAAATCAGACAAAATTATCCTTTGCTGGGATGTAGGGTGGGGGTGGTTGTGATTCGAAAATGTACTCTTGGACGGGGTGATGGCAATTTTCTACGATAGAGTCGGAGTATCCTTGGGCTCCACAATCTTTTGCCACTGTTTGCAAACAGATTTGGCCATAGCAGGAAGGGTACGTCGAGGTCGAGGGTTGGCCAGTAGCGGGAATGGTATCCACTAATCCACGGAAATAGTGCTTACGTGGCTCATTTTAGGGACAGTAGAGTGTGACAAAAAGACTTACGAATGATGCGGGGATGTGCAAAACGATGGGAGATATGGTTATTGAATTGTGGCAGCGGTGGTGTGATGCAGCGGTGAAGCTAGGGATGCGGGTTTCGTGTCTTTGAGGAGGAAGTGGTATTGTGCTATTGGTTTGTCGATCGGTTACATGGGAACACTTTGAATGCCTAGCCAGTGAGGTTGAAGGGGCGGCAATCCTGAATATCGAGATACTTTATTATTGATGATTAGCACATGAAGAGAGTTGATGAGCTGGACTTCACGCCGGTGCCAATTTCTAAGAAGAAGCTCAGCGAATGGACCTCGTAATAAAAGCGAGGATCCGAGTGTAAGGGGAGAGCAAACGCTTCGAATGATTTGAAATTTGCCTCATGAACATAAGGGTTTGAGCGACACCTTAAAACCTTAAAAGAATGCGTTACGTTTGTTTGAGACCCATGCTCGAGTTTTTGTGTGTATTGACTCTTGAAGCGCGGGTAAGAGGCGACAAATAAGGACCGAATCTTTTCTTATGTTTCAGTTTGGCCCGAATGTGTAACTATGATCATGCTCTGCTTGGTAGAGATTTGGTTGTGGTAACCTGACGGTTAACATTAATATCATCAGCTCTATGGATGGAACTGCCACTATGTCACATCCATTTTTAAGGAAAAATATTCGTTTGGTGTTCGGTTGTGTAATGGCAGATGGCTTTATATTGATGAAGGGAGTGTTGTGAAAAGTGCACTTGGGTGGTGTGGTCTGTGGTTGACCAAAATCCATGGATGGTTATTGGTGATTTCAACACCACCCAGGATTCGTAAATGAGAAGGTAGGAGTGAAATTTGGTGCGGGACACGGCCATGATTGGAGTTCACGGGTGCACATTCAACGGGTTGGCGGATGTTTTTTTTTTTTTTTTTTTTTTTTTGGATAAGTAGAATTTATTTCAAAAAAAAGGCCAAAACCACCAACAAATAAAACTTAATGCAAAGCCCTGACTACAGAGAATTGAAAAAGCAGAGCACCTCCAAAAAACATAGGAAGGGCAACGGCCAGAAACAAAAACATTGATAAGCAAACCAAGATATAATACAACCCTAAACCACATAAGTGAAACCCCGAATAGAGTTTAAGAAACAAGCTCACCCACATTAAGACCAAACAACCAAACCTGACCCGGCCACGAGGCCGAGGCGAGCGACGGGACCACCAAAGTAGGCTGACGAGGAACGGAACCATCAATCACCCCCGGACAATCTACCATGGTCAAGAATATTAAGTGGAAAAAGACCATCTCTCATTTACTTACTGTTCAACGGATTGTCGCCTTTTTGAAGCTAGGGTGTAGCGAGAGCGATCATTACGGATAAGATGAAAAAATAGCATCGGCGAGGAGAAAGATGTTCTCATAAACTCTACTGTTCCGTTGTCTCCACAAATGATATATGGATTGCACCCCACGCAAATCCTCTTAACTATAGCGCTAAAAAGACTTTCCCTTTAGTAGCACTAACCCACAAAATTCATTCTCCCAACTCAGCGTGACCCTAACATTTCCCACATAAACCTTAATATCCTCGACCAAAATACCCGGTAGGTGGCGGCCGAAGAACGATGGTTCTGTCTTCAACGCATTTTGAGCAAGCGGGAATACACACACGATATGGAGTTGGTCAAACCCCATTGAAGCGATTTGTCTTGTGCTTAACCAACTGTCACCTGCTTGTCAACCATGATGGCATGTCTCTGATAGCTTGAAACCATATCTCAGATGATGCCCGGCTAGTCCACTTAGGCATTTTCGGTCACGAAATGCTTTGGGTGAATTAACGTTGAAGACCCGGAAAGGGCGAGGGTCCGCAATGCTATCTCTCTAGAAACATCAAGTTGGTAATTTACACACCTATTCTTGATACCGATAAGGTCGGCCCGAGTTATGATGGGCAGTTCCACTGCCCTCATCATTAACCTCCGCTACTTGGGCATTACTTTGGATAGCTGAATCATATACAATTCGATCTCCATAGTACGGGATGAGTGGACCAACCGGATTCAAATCATGCACAAAAAGTCCCCTTGTAGATTTACAAACCTTGTGCTTTATGAAGGGGCTAATTTTTGTCTTCATTTTGCCAGAATTTTCGCCAGCTTCTGAGCAAATCGAAGGGTTTTTGCACACCAAAGCTCCCACGTCTCTCAAATACGTCCTCCGCACCCAATACCTGCTGAGTCCTTTCTATAAAACAAGTTCGGATGTGTTTCATTACACATTCGTATCATTCAAGTCTTTAATACGCGCAACTTGACCCTCCTCCTCCTTCGAGTGAGCAAGAAGTGACTCCCATTTAATCTTGGCTCGATGAATACTCTCAATATTTCCAGCCCACAAAAACCTGCTGAAAGTTTGCTCAATCTTATAAATAGTATATTTTGGAATAATGAACAAACTGCACCAATACTGATGGATACTATATAAAACCGAACCAATTAGCTGCAGTCTTCCCGCATAAGAAGAGGCCACCTTGTCCAAAGGCGGTCGGCCAAGATTTTATCCGGTAAAGAGGTGACGATCACGGAGTGGGGCGACCTTGTAGAATCAGCGGAACACGAGATATTTAATAGGAAGGCTCCCCCTATTGAAACCGGTGATGTTATTAACTCGACCTTGTCTTCACCATTTACCGGCGGTAAAAATTGCACTCTTACATTTGTTCACACGCTAGCGGAAAATTCCACCGGGCCCTATTTAGCTCATCCATTATGACTTGAACACTTGGACTTACGTCCCTCCGGCCAAAAGAAAAAATATCATCCGCAAATGTTAGGTGAATTAAATTAATTTCCTTACATTTGGTTGATATTAAATCTCACGACTACGGGCGACCAGCGAAAGGGATCTAGACAAGGCCTCCATAGCAATGATAAATAATAAAGGCGATAAGGGGGTCCACGCCTCGGACCAGTTGCTAGCAAAAACCCGCCCATTTCACCATTTCTTGTCTGAGAGAAGAAAGGGTGAGTGATGTTGTATATACATTCAGTAGGTACACAGGGGTTCCCATACTAGCTAAGATACCCAGGATACAGCTCCAACTGATTGTGTCATAAGCCTTCTTAATATCAACTTTTAGTGCACACCTGGGAGGACCTTTATCACGGTGATAATTGATCATAAGCTCCTGAGTAATAAGGATATTATCTGCTATACTCCGACCTTTCCACGAAAATTTGGCTGAATGCGGGACTTATAATCTCGGGCATGCAGCGATTAAACCTCGCGGCAATAATCTTCGATATGCACTTATAAGCAGTGTTACAACAAAGAGATTGACCTATAATCATTCATAGACTCGGATTAGGGACCTTGGAGCGCAGGGGCGTAATGAATTGCCATTAATCTCGCGGAGAATCTTTGCGGATTTGAAGAAGGAGATCAACTGCATCCAACAACATCCTCCCAATTATGCTCCATGCGGCTTTGGCTTAGGGCGGGAGAAACCATGTCACGGGCCGAACTTTGTTATCATCCCATCGAGAACATGGCCATCTTGACCTCCTCATATGATATTTCACCATTCAAAATATTTAAATCTTCTTTGGGACCAGGCAAAATCCATCGGTCTTGTATTGACACTATAGGGACCATCAACACATAGAATATCTTTAAAGTAGCACACTGCTTCCTCTTTGATTGCCAACGGGTCTTCAATTCTGCACCTACTCCCGGATGTTATGATTTTTATCGCATTTTGGGGCATTCAGGCGCCCGACCGCTTTGTGGAAGTAATTCGTGTTCTGATCTCCAAGTTTGAGCCATTGGATTCTAGACTTTTGTTTTAGGAACCCCTCCTCAGCATATGCAAGATCATGGTACTCTTTTAGACACTTCCTCTCAGCAAAGGATCAGTCGGATTGTTCAGCAAATTGGATTGAGCCTGGTTTAATTTCTCCTTTGGCATCCCAAGCGCGTTCCCTTTGTGACTTCTGAAGGAATGAGAAATTAAGCGTTTTGAGCGAAATACTCTCTTGACTTTTGAGCCACATATGGGAGTCCCATAAAACATCACTTCCCAAGCATCCTTCACAATCTCAAGGAATGCGTGATGATCCGCCCAAAAGTTAAAGAATCAATGGAAGTTCTTCCCGCCAAGACTGGGCCCGACAAGACTAGTAATCGTGAGGACAATGGTCGATAATCCAGCCGGGTGGGACTTCGTTAAGGCATTGGGAAACATATCCAAACAAACTTCATTTTGGAAACACCTATCCAACTTCCTAGCTATAAAGTTTTCCCCCTCGCGCCGGTTCATCCACGTAAAAATAGGTCCCAAGAAAGAAACATCTGCCAACTCAAGGTTGAATAGGCACTCGTGGAACTCAATCATGGCCGTGTCCCGCACCAAATTACCCCCAATTTTCTCATTTACGAATCTGGTGGTGTTGAAATCACCAATAACCATCCATGGATTTTGGTCAACCACGGGACCACACCACTGAAGGTGACGCCACAACACCCTTCTATCAATATAGTTATTCGAAGCATATACAACCGAACACCGTAACTGAATATTTTTCCTCGTGGCCGTGGATGTGACATAGTATTGCCTCGATCCATGAGCGATGATATTAATGTTAACCGCTTCGTGGTTACTACAAATCCAAATTTACCAAGTAGAGCATGATCATAGTTATGACACATTCGCCAACCTCGGAAACATAGAAGAAAAGATTCTATCCTTATTTGTTGCTCTTACCTCGCGTTTCCAGAATACACACAAAATCAAGAGCATGGGTCTCAACAAACGAACGCATCTCTCTTTTTGCTTAAGGGTGTCGCTCTAAACCCTTATGTTCCATGAGGCAATTTACATTTGGAAGGTTTGCCTCCTCGTCACCTGGATCCTCGCTTTATTAGCGAGGTCCCAGCTTTTCGCTCGAGCTTTTCTTAGAGATTGGCATCAGCGTGAAGTCCACCATCAACTCTCTTGGGACCTATTTACGTGGATGAACCGCGCTGGGCAACCTCTATATGGAAGTTGGATCGGTGTCTCCAAAATGAATTTTGTTTGATATGTTTCCCAATGCTCAACTGAAGTCCACTGTACCGATTATCCGACCATTGTCCCTCTGACATTAGTCTTAATGTCGCCAAGTCCCTGAGTTTAAGAAGAACTTCCCATTCAAATTCTTCAACTTTACGGATCATCCCGCATTCCTCGAGATTGTGAAGGATGTCGGGAAGTGATGTTTATGGGACTCGCCATTGTACGTAATGGCTCAAAAGTCGGCTATAGTGAAAGTCGCCCAAACGCTTAATCTTACCTTCTAGGTCATATGAACGCCATTGGGATGCCAGTGGAGAAATTAAATCAAGCTCAATCCAATTTGCTGAACAATCCGACCATCCCTTTATTATGGATGCCAGAGAAGTGTCTAAAAGAGTACCATGATCTGAGATATGTCGAGTGAGGGGTTCTAAAACAAAAGTCTAGAATCCAATGGCTCAAACTTGGAGATCGAACACGACTACTTCCACAAAGCTGGCCAAGGCTCCTGAATGCTCAAATGCTATAAAATCATAACATCCGAGAGGGTGCAGAATCAAGACCGCTGGTAATCAAAGAGGAAGCAAAGGCGCTTACTTTAAAGATATTCTATGTGTTGATGGTCCCTTGCGCGCCGAATATAAGACTGATGTGGATTTGTTCGGGTCCCGAAGCAAAGATCTAAATATTTCCGAATGGTGAAATATCATATAGGAGGTCAAGATGGCCATGTTCTCGTATAGGATGACATCAGCCCGGCCCGGATGGTTTCTCTGGCCCGGTTTTTCAAAGTCGCATGGAGCATAATCGGGAGTGATATTGTTGATGCAAAGGATCTCCTTCTTCAAATCAAAAGATTCTCCGCGAGATTAATTGCAATTCATTATTGCCCTTGTGCCCAAGGTCCCTAATCCGGAGTCTATGAATGATTATAGCTGACCCTCGCTGTAACACCGTTTATAAGTGCATATCAAGATTATCACGCGAGGTTTAACTGCGCATGCCTCGAGATTATAAGTCCCGCACAGCTAGCTGTGAAAGGTCAAGTATAGCGTATAATGTCCTTATTACTCAGAGCTTATGATCAATACCACCGTGATAAAGGTCCTCCTGTGTGCACTCAAAAATCTATATTAAGAAGGCTTATGACACACCTGAGATGTATCCGGGTATCTTTAGCTAGTACGTGGAACCCCCCTATGTATCTATTGAATGTATTAAGGCTCTGCATCACCACCCCTCTTCAGACATCATGGTAAACAGAGCCGGCGGTTTTTTTGCTAGCAAACGTGGGTCCGAGGCAAGGGGACCCCCTTATCGCTTTATTATTTATCATTGCTATGGAGGCCTTGTCTAGATCCCTTGCAGTGGCTGCCCAGAGTCAGATTTTCAATATCACCCGAAATGTAGCGGAAATTAATTTAATTTTACCTAACATTTGCGGATGATATTTTTCTTTTGCCTGCTGGACGTGTCCTCGTGTTCAAGTCATAAATGGATGAAGCAAATAGGTTCGAGGAATTCTCCGGGCTGCGTGAACAAATAAGAGTGCAATTTCATTGCCGGGATAAAATGGTGAAGACAAGGGCCGAGAGCCATCGAACAACATCACCGGGGTTTCGCTTGGGAGCCTTCCCATACATATCTGTGTCTTGCTGATTCTCTACAAGGTTGTCCGACGCACCCACAAATTTCCATCGGATAAAATCTTGGCCGAATTCGGGCCTCTTTGACAAGCGTGGCCCTTTCTATGCGGAAGACCGCAATGTAATTGGTTCTAGCTATATAGTATCCACGTGATAAGTGCTTTGTTCATTATTCCAAAATATACTATTTATAAGATTGAGCAAAACCAAAGAGTTTTGCGGTCGGAAATATTGAGAGTATTCACTGAGCCAAGATTAAATGGGAGTCGGGCCATTGCACCGAAGAGTGAGGGGAGGGCCTGGGTCATGCTTATTAAAGACTTGAATGATACGAATGTATGAAACACATCCGAACTTGTTTTATAGGAAGGACTCGCAGGTGGTTTAAAAGGAGGACGATGGAGGACGGAGCTGTGCAAAACCCCTTCGATTGGCTGGAGTTGGCGTAAAATTCGCAGCCGAAAGACAAAAATTAGGCCCTTCATAAAGCACAAGGTTTGTAACTGCAAGGACTTTTGTGGCATGATTTCCGAACTGCTGGTCCACTCATCCCGTACTTCATGGAGACTAATTGTATATGATTCATTTATCCAAAGTAAATTTCCAAGTAGCTGAGGTTGATGAGGCAGTGGAACTGCCCATTGCGAACTCTCGCGACTTGGCTCACATCAAGAATAGGTGTAAATTACCAACTTGATGTTTCTAGAGAGGATAGCATTTCGTGGACCCTCGTCCCTCTCCGGTCTTCACCGCAATCACCAAGCATTTCGCACCGAAATGCCTGCGTGACTGGGGCCGCATCATTCGAGCGGCTCTCAAGCTATCAGAGACATGCTTTTATTGCTTGGCTGGATAAAGGCAGACAAAAGTTGGTTACACAAGACAAACTCCCCGCTTAAACGGGCTCGACCAACTCCATATCGTGTATTCCGGGCCGCTCAAATGTCAAGACAGGAATCATTTGTTCTTCGCTACCAATTCTCTCACTGGTATTTGGTTGAGGAGGTTATAAGCTATGGGAATTAGTCGCCATGAGCTGGGAGAATGAATTCCTGCATAAAGTGCTACTAAAGGGAAGTCTTTTAGCGCCATAGTTAAGAGGGATTTGAAAGTGGGGCAACCATATATCATTTGTGTGGAGACAAATCTGAATAGTAGAGTTTATGAGAACATCTTTCTCCCCGATGATGCTATTTTTCATCTTATCTCGTAATGACGTCATGCATGAACACCCTAGCTTTCAAAAGGCGACAATCCAAAAGGAATGTGTGGCAAATGTGTGAGAGATGGCTCCTTCTAATTTAATATTCTCGACCATGGTAGATTGTCCGGGTGATTGATGGTTCTGCTTCCTCGCTGGGGCTTCGGCCTTGTGGTCCCGTTGCTTATGCCCGGCTGTGGGTCAAGGTGGGTTTCGTCATGGCCCGAATGTGGGTGTGGAGCTTGTTTTTAGTCCTATTCGGGGTTTCAATTTATGCTCAGGTTGTATTATCTCGGCTCGCCGTTTATCAAGTTTTTGTTTCTCGGGTCATGTCTTTCCTAGTGTTTTTTAGGGGAGGTAAGGTCTCGCTTTTCGCTTTTCTGTGGCCCGTGGCTTCTTCTATCGTTTATCTACAGGGGAGTGGCCTTTTGGAAATAAATTCTTACTTATCCAAAAAAAGGGGCTTGAACGACCCCCTCAAGCAACGAGAAGTGCGTTCTTTTGTAAAGTTCCATGATTCGATTTTATTTGTCTCATGGAGACTCAAGGCTCCTATTCAGGGGATGTAATTTTCAACTCTCTTTTCCAAGTGAGACTTTTCCATAACTTTCATACATGCTTTGTCAGCAGAACTGGATTTGTGGAAACCCCGAGAAGGTCAAGATTGATATTACTCACTCCATGGACCAAGCTATGCTTTGCCATTTTCATCGCATCAAGAGCAACATCTCCTTTTGGCCCTCGCACCGCACGCCCTAACAACCAAGGTTATGATAGAAGAGCGCCCGCGCTCATCTCATGGTGTGAGCCCCCGGTAAAGCCAAAACCTCGGTTGATTATGGCACTTCAATACCACCAGTTAGCGCTGAAAGGTCCGAGGCAACATGTTGAATGACACGCTATGGAATGACTTCCCACAAGTGCCTGCTCTCCTCGAGCTTAAGTGGATGTTCCGCTCGTGGGGGCCATTATTCACTTGATGAACCGCCAAGCAAGCGTTAACTTCATAAACAGGAAAGCAGACTCGATGCCTTCATAAAATGAATGCACCGATATGTTCCCAATGAGTTCACGTAGTTCTCCTCGGGTTATCCGATCACGCCTCTTGATGCAAGGTCAGGGACCGTGATGGATGATCCAAGTTTAGGTAAGTCAAAATATGGGTTTGGGGTAGTTTTGGGTCAAAATAGAAGCTATGGACGAATTTTGGAGATTTTCCGTTCGTAAAGGTAAATTTATGGTATATAAGGGAAAAGGGGTATTTAGGAAGGTTTTAGTAGTATGGAACAAGATTTGGAAAGTTTTGGGTTGAGGTTGAAAAATTGGTTATGGAAAGTTTAAAGAAAAGATGAGATGGTGAGGAGAGTAGAGTTTGCACAAGAGTGGTTACTTACCGGGTTAATGAAACGATCCACACAATATTCGATGATGGAGGAGGCGCCCACAATCAACTATGGACGGTGCTGATTGATAACCCTGACAAAGACTTCGCCTACCAAGGAATCCACCTAGGTATGAGAAGCCACTTAACCTCGGGCCCCCAAGGGAATCCACCCAAGAGATAAGAGAACAAAAGAGAACTCTTAAAAGAGAAATCTGAAAATATTATTAAACTTGAATTGATTTTCAAAAGACTACATTAGGGGGGTATATATAGCCCCATACTTTCTAAATCAAAAAAGCAACTTCTACTTTAACTAGGAAAAGAAACTTTCTAAATTACAAGAACAACTTCTACTTTAACTAAGAAAAGAAACTTTCTAAATTACAAAAAGCAACTCCTAAAAGAAAACTTTCTAAAATAAATAAAGCAAACTTTCTAAAATAAATAAAGCAAATCTTCCTAAAATAAATAAAGCAAACTTTCTAAAATTAATATGGCAGCTCCACATCAGGGGTTTGTCCAAGTCTGACCACGTTTTTTGCCTTCCAAGGCCCAAATGAGGTCCAAAAAAAGAGTTTTCACATGTATTCAATGCGTTTTGACCTCTCCAATCCAATTCTTCAATAATTAGGACTGAATTCCCAATGTTTGGTGTGTTTATAGATGCTCCTGCATCACCTTTGGTTACCAGTCTTAAGGTAAATCCGATTCCGGGGCCTAGAAAGCTTATCCCATTCAAATTCTTAATTCGGCTGATCATCCGCACTTCATTTAAAGGAAGCTGCGGAGGATGAAGTTTTCGGTACTCCCATGTTCATTGACCCGCAAATTGAAAAGTGTGAAGGCCATCCCTAAAGCTTTCAATTTCCGATCCTTTGGTAGGTTTGCATGAGCTGGCCAGGAATGTAGAGGCACTTTGCCAGCCCAATCAATGCGGCTAACAAATTCTTCTAATCCCATGCTTGGGGAAAATGAGAAGAGATGCTTAAAGAATTATCATGACTTAGTCGTCGTCGGTGTGAGGGTTTTCGAAGCCAAAAATCTAGAGTTCAAAGGGGTTTAAACCCCGGGGACCGTAACACTAGATTCTTCCACAAAGTCAAGCCAAAGCTCGTAATGCCTTCGGAGTGCTTTAGCGTTATTACTATGGCAAATGCTGCGTGACTGAAGACCCTGGCTACACGCAAGTCTGAAGGCACTTCCAAGGTATTTTATGTTCGATGAGTCACGCCTAGCCGTCTGGTATGTAGGTAGATTGAAGGCTTCAGTGGTCCCCCAAAGATATGGATACTCACAAAGCAATTTCCCATGAAGAGATCAAGGAAGCCATTTTCTCCATTGATGACCCAAAGTTCCCGTCCCGATGGGCTCTCCTCAGTTTTTCATGTTTCGGTATTATTGGGAGTGGCGCCCAAGGGAATGAGTTCCTTCTTTGAATCTGGAAGTGTTTCGCTGAGATTAATCAGGACAATTATTGCTTTGCCCAAGGTTCCCAACCCCGTTCTATGCACGAATATGTGCCTATTTTTGTTGCAACACCATCTATAAGTGCATCTCAAGATCATTGTTGCAGAATTAAACAAAGGTCTCCATACTATCACCTAATCACAAACTTCTCTCGCCTTAGGCAAGGTCTTATATCACGACAATGTCCTTATCACCCAAGACCTTATGTTAAACTATCATCGGATATCATTCCTCCTAGGTGCGCTAAAGGCTGACATCATGAAGCATACGACACGCTTGATGGTTGTATCCAGTATCTCCCGTATGGGAACCCCTACTCACCTTTTGAAATGCATTATGGCTTGTACTACCCCATCCTTCTCTATTTCGTAAATGGTGAGCTTATGGGTTTCTTTTACAGCGGCAAGGGAGTTAAGGCAAGGGGACCCATTATCATCTTTTATTCATCCTAAAGCAATGGAGGCCTTTTTCCGCATCCTTAGCTATGGCCGCCTAATAGTCATGGGCTCTGGCTTTCACCCCGTAGATGCATGGGCATCAACCTTAACTCACTTATGCTTGCGATGATATGTTTTTGTTTTCGTGGACGCAAATTCCAAAGTTCCAAAGTTCTCATGGACTCACCAAGGTGCCTATGCGTTTCTGGGCTTCATGAACAAGGCAGGCGCCATTTTCCTAGCCTGGGAGTCTCCATGAAGTTAGGAATGATTTGTTAAACACCACTGTGGTCTGGGCCCCTCGGTTGTGCTTCCTGCGCGAGATATCTGGGGAGTCCCTCCGATTTCACAAGGCTCACCTCACTGATCGTATGCCCTTATTCAAAGAATTATGGCCGACCCGCCTTGGACAAGCAAATCTCTATCTTATGTCATAGACATACCGACAGCTGGTTCATACATGATACAATTGTACCAAGTATACTATTTCTCGGCATTGAGCAAAGCCATTCAAGAGCTTCCTATGGTATGAAACTCCGAAGCGCTCACGCGGCTAAGATCGGGCGGAATCAGGTGTCTCCCAAAGGAGGAGGGGCGGTTTAGGCCTCGTGGGGACGCAGCAAAGACCTCTCGAATGATTCAAATGTTATAGCATGTCTCGAATCAGTCTACAAGAAGGACTCCTTCGGGTGGCGGTGCGGAGGTTTTATCTCGCGCGGGGAGCCTCCCCGAATGCAAAGGTCCCCACGAGTTGTTCTTGAGTTGACGGAAAATCCTCCAACTTAGAGGATCGCACTTCATACGGCCAAGGTGGGTGACGGTGTGGCTACTTTTTGCAAGGCGATTTCTAGAACCCTGCTGGTCCTCTCCCTTCCTATTGCAGAGCGGATCTTGTATGATCTCCTCGTAAATCATAGTAACGCTGTGGTGGCTGTAGTTATTGATGAAGGGTGGAATTGGCCTATATCGCTAATTCAGTTACCTTATTGCACTAAGAATGCTTGTGCTAATACTATGTCGATGTTTCTAAAAGGATATTATCTCTCAGACTTTAGATCCTGCTCAGTTTCACCGTAAGCTCGTCAACCACTTTAGACCAAAGAAGCCGATTGTTAATTGGCACCCTTCGATTTGGTTCCTCAAGCTAATAATGTGTGAGGCATGCTTTCTTACCTAGTCGACCGTACGTAAATGCATTGGTTACACAGACAAGCTTCTCAAGTGGGGACTCACCCAAATTTCTTATATCGTGTGTTTGTCAAGCAATGTTGAAGACAGGAACCACTTATTCTTCGGTTGCCATTTCACAGCTGGTATTTGGCAGAGGATTCTATGGTTGTGTGGGGTCTCTAGAACTCCAGAATTGGGGAGAATCGAATTCTTGTGGGTAATTTGCCAACAAGGAAAGTCCTTCAAATTTCATTACAAGGAAGATTGCGGTGCTACTATCTACCACTTATGGGGTCATCGAAATGGAATTCACGGTGAACAACTACGCCTCCAAATTCCGATACTATCTTTCGCCTTTATTTGCGATGACAGCTGATCAGATTGGTCCCTTAAGGTTGTTGATAGTCCCGCAAACAGCATCAATGCGCGAGAGGGTAGTGATATCAAGGTAAAGCATAGGTGCCTTGTCTCTTTTACAATTGGAAAGCACTCACCAGACGAGGTATGGTGTGATGTTGTTCCAATGGATGTTTGTCACTTGCTACTTGGGAGGCCATGGCAATATGATAGGAAGGTCATTTATGATGGCTTCAAGAACACTTACACATTCTGCAAGGATGGGCACAAAATTGTCTTAGCACCGTTGAAACCGACAATTGCTCCAAATTCTCCAAAACCAGAAAGCAAAATTTTTGTTGTCAAAATCCGAGTTGGTAGAAATCGAAATGGTTCAGATGTGATGGCCTTGGTTGCTATTGAAGAAACCGAAAGTGAGAAGGAGATCCCAAAAGAAGTAGAGCCAATTCTGGCAGAATTTGTTGATGTAGTACCTGAGGAGATTCCACATGGGTTGCCCCCTATGAGAGATATTCAACATCAAATAGACCTCGTACCAGGTTCTGTTTTGCCCAATAAACCGGCCTTATAGATGAGTTCTTAAAGAACATGAAGAGCTACAAGACAAGTTGATGAGTTGCTCAACAAAGGGCTTATTCGAGAGAGTAAGAGCCCTTGTATGCTCGCCCGCTAGTACCAAAGAAGGATGGATCTTGAGGATGTGTGTTGATAGTAGGACAAATAACAAGATTACTATTGAATATCGATTTCCATTCCAAGACTTCGATGATTTCTTGGATGACTCTGTAGTGCGTCCATCTTTTCGAAAGATTGATTTGAGGAGTGGATACCATCAGAGTGCCATTATGAGAAGGAGATGAATGGAAGACGGCCTTTAAAACTCGAGGATGGACTCTATGAGTGGATGGTGATGCCATTTGGACTATCCAATGCTAGCACTTTTGAGGTTTATGGATCATATCCTTAAGCCATGCATTGGAAATTTTGTGGTGGTATGCTTTGATGATATTTTGATCTATAAGCAAAAATTGATGGAGCACTTGGAGCATTTGGGCAATTGTTCTCTATCCTAAGGGACAGCGATTGTTGTCAACGAAGAAATTAGTGACTTCTATCTTGAAAGCGAGAATCATATTTCTTGGTTATGTGGTTACCTAAGATGGAATTGAGATGGGCCAGAAGCTTAAGATAGAGCGTGCGGGTGGCCAACTCTGGCTCGATCCATGATGTGAGAAGTTTTCATGGGCCTAGTCTCTTTTATAGGAGATTTGATGAGTAGTTTAGCTCTTATAATGGCTCTTGTGGCCAGATGCTTAAGGGAGACAAATTCAAGTTGATTAGTGTTGCTAGAAGCTGAGTTGATTAAGAAGAAAATGCTTGAAGCCCCATGTTTGGTTTTACTAATTTCAACAAAGTCTTGATAGAGTGTGATGCATCTCAAGTTGGGATTGGTCTTTGTCCATAGTCAAGAAGGAAGACCCCATCGCTCTTTAGTGAGGAAGTTAAATGAAGCAAAGGAAGTACTCCACCTATGACAGGAGTTTTTAATGCTATCTATAGAGCTTTTATTTCATTAGTCAATACTTGCTACAAGCCATTTGTGCTTTTCTCGGATCATGAAGCACTAAATTCATCAACCACAGCACAAGTTGAATCAGACATACGACATAGGTGGAATTCTTACAAGCGTACAACTACAATCAAATAAAGCGGTGTTCATAAAGTTGTTGCGGATGCCTTGAGTAGGAGACATGCCTAGTGACTTCCATGCAAGTCAATGGTTGGATTCGATGTGTTGAAAGAACTATATGAGGAGGATGCTGATTTTGGTGAAATCTGGAAGGTATGCGCCGAATGCCTTTCAAGGATTTTGTAAGGATGGACGGTTTTCTCTTTAAAGGAAACACCCTATGCATCCCATCTTTTTTTTTTTGGATAGGTAAGAATTTATTTCCAAAAAATATGCATCCCATCTTGTTCCTTGAGATTGAGTATTTTGGATGAGTTGCATGGCGGAACATTAGGAGGACACTTTGGTGAAGCAAAAACCTTAGCTCTAGTGAAGGCAAACTTCTTTTGGCCCTAAGCTGAAAGGCAATGCTAGATTTGTCAAGTGTGTTATTATTACATGATATGGCTAAAACTCATGGAAACAAGGCGGGACTATATACACAAATTGCCAATTCAAATATGCCATGGGAGGAGGTAAAAGCTTGGATTTTTGTTTTGGGATTACACAGAACACCGAAAGAAACAGATTCGATTACGGTGAGTCGTTGACGAGGTTTCAAAGATGGCTCACTTTGTACCATGCAAGCAAGTCTAATGATGCTTCGCATGTTGCCGACTTGTACTTCAAAGAAGATTGTGATGCATGGTATTCCCAAGACTATGGTTTCGGTCCGAACTCTAAGTTTCTTAGTCACTTTTGGAGAACTGTGGAAAGCGGGGACTTCTTTCTTGTTTAGTACCTCTTATCACCCTCAAGCGATGGTCAATAGGAAGTTACTAATAGAGAAAGCTTGGGAAATTTGCTGGAAACTATGTGGGAAAACGTGAAAGCGATGAGATTTGATTCTACCCCAAATTGAGTTTATATACAATAGGTCCATGCATAGAGAAAGCGTTGGGGAGAAAAGCCCATTTGAGGTAGTCGCGGATTCAGGCGATTAGGACCCATGGAATTAGCACCCGTCCGACTATTCAGCAGACAGTGGAGATGCTGGAAGTTAGAGGCGAAAGAGATCGAAGTTTATGAAGAAGTTCGTTGAAGATTGAGAAGAAGAATGCGAATATGTGGAACAAGCAAATAGACGTCGCAAGTATGTTGAGTTTGAGGTTGGCGAATTGGTTTGGGTACACCTTCGCAAGGATAGGGTTCCACCGGGAAAGTTTGGAAAGCTCAAGCCAAGGGCATCCATTGAAATGTATTATGGCTTGCATCACTACCCCATCCTTCTCTATTTCGATAAATGGTGAGCTTGCGGGGTTTTTTGCTAGCAAGCGCAGGTTAAGGCAAGGGGGCCCATTATCATCTTTTATTCATCCTGCGCGTATGGACATACTTTAGGATCATGGCGCAGACAATGGGCAGGGTTTAGATTTTGGATCTGAAATCTTTACTGAAGGATTCTTATTGCCCCAGGTGTTGCATGTGAGAAGATCGCCAAACTCTATGAGACCAAATGAGACATACTATCTACACTTGTGGGATGACCAAATATTGAATTAGCGAGACCTTTAAAACACTAGATACTCTTTTTATCATTTGAAAGATATTGAAGCAGTTCACAGTCTTCGAGAAGGTTGTTGATAGTCACATAAACGAGATCAATGTGTGAGAGATGGTCCTTCCCTATTAATATTTTATCTCCTGGTAGGTTGAATGCTTGATTTGTGATTGTTGGGGCCTTGGTGCCTTGCCCTGGTTGTGGGCGGGTTCTTGTGTTGTTTCTTTTTTGCCCGGAATGTGGGCTTTTGTCTTTTTTTTTTTTTTTGGATAAATGAGAATTTATTACCAAAGGGGCAACGCCCAGCCAAAGAATACAAAGCAATGAGGCTAGGGCCGAGAGAGCAGGACAAAGAAAAGCAGGGCAAGCACCTCCCTAAATATGGGAATGAGGCAACAGCCAGAGACACAAAACCTTAAACAAAAAACAAGCAGCACGTCGGTGAAAGGGCTTTTGTCTTTATTGGTGGCTTTATGTTCGTTAGGGCTGATGCCTGTTCTATATTTACTCGTTCCCTCTGCTGATTTGGCCTCGAACTGATCTTGTATTCTTTGGTGGCCGTTACCCACCCAACTATCGATCTCAAACCTCAAAAGTAGATAACCCTTCAATTATAGAAAATTGGAGAGAATGCCTACAAGTTGCAGTTGTGATGCAAGGTTGGGACCGTGATGGATGATCTAGAAGTTTAGGTAAGTCAAAATATGGGTTTGGGGTAGTTTTCTTGGGCCAAAATAGGTTATGGACGAATTTTGGAGATTTTCTAAGTTAAGAATAGTGAATTTATGGTATATAAGGGAAAGGGAGTATTTCGGAGTTTGGTAGTATGGAACAAGATTTGGAAAGTTTTGGGTTGAAGGGTTGAAATATGGTTATGGAAAGTTTAGAAAAGATGAGATGGTGATGGAAAGTAGAGTTTGCAAAAGTGATTGCCTGGAGTTAATGAAACGATCTACAAGATGGATGATGAAGTGAAGGCGCCCTGTCCAGCTATGGGCGGGTTGATTGATAAAATGGAACAAGGCGCTTTCCCGTAAAGAATCATAAGAGTATGAGAAGCGCGGCTGGGTCAAGGGAGTGCAGGATAAAGAACAAGAGAGACACTCTTAAAATGAGAAATGCAGAAAATATTATTAAACTTGAATTGATTGTCAAAAGACTACATTGTAGAGTATATATAGCCTCATACTTTCTAAAAATCAAAAGCAGCTCTGCTTCAACTAGGAAAAGAGCTTTCTAAATTAAAAGAACAAATCTACTTTAACTAGGAAAGAAGTGCTAAAATAATAAGCAACTTTCTAAAATAAACAAAGCAAATCTTCCTAAAATAAATAAAGCAAACTTTCTAAAATAAATAAAGCAAATCTTCCTAAAATAAATAAAGCAAACTATCTAAAATAAATAAAGTAAATCTTCGTAAAATAAATAAAGCAAACTTTATAAAATTAATATGGCAGCTCCACATCAGGGGTTTGTCCAAGTCTGACCACGTTTTTTTGCCTTCCAAGGCCAAAATGAGGTCAAAAAGGGATTTTCACATGTATTCAATCGTGTGGCCTCCCAGTCAATTCTTCAATAATTAGGGCTGAATTCCCGATGTTCGGTGTGTTTATACAGCTCTTGCATCAATCCCCATATATTTTGGGAAAAAGAGACGCCCTCAAGTCTTCACCCAGTGATAAAGCCTCAGTCATAACATTGAACATTGGAGAAATTTCATATTCGTCAGCAAGCGCAACTTGTAGGCATTCTCTCAATTTTCTCTATAATCTTGAAAGGGCCATCTACCCTTGGCCAAGGCTTTCAAACTTTCCTGAGTGAAGCCTATCATGCGAGTGTGCCCAAACCAGATTCGCCAACCTCAAACTCAACATGCTTGCAGTCTATTTTGCTTGTTCCACATATTTGGCATTCTTCTTCTCGTCTTCAGCGAACTTCTTCATGCAACTTCTTGATCTCTTTGGCTCTTGACATTTCCACTAAATTGTTGAATAGTCGGATGGGGTGCAAGTCCATGGGTCCAATCAGTTGTAGTCCATAGACTACCTCAAATGGGCTTTTTCCCAGCGAGTTCTGTGCATGGACTGTGTAGGCAAACTCAATTTGGGGTAGAATCAAATCCCATTGTTTCACGTTCTTTCCCACATAGCTCCTTAGCAAATTTCCCAAGTTTCTATTAGTAACATCGGTTTGACCATCAGTTTGAGGGATATAAGAGGTACTAAACAGTAAAGAAGTCCCCGATTTTCTACACAGCTTTCTACAGCAGGCCAAAGAAGTTTGCCTTCACTGAAGCTAAGGTTTGCTTCACCAAAGTGTCCTCTAATGTTCCACCATGCAACTCATCCAAATACTCAATCTCAAGGAACAAGATGGGATGCATAGAGTGTTTCCTTTAAAGAAAACCGTCCATCATACAAAATCCTTGAAGGCTTGTCGAGCACATACCTTCGATTTCACCAAAATCAGCATCCTCCTCATAGTTCTTTCAACACATCGAATCAACTACTTGGACTTGCATGGAAGTCACTAGGGCATGTCTCCTACTCAAGGCATCGCAGCTGCGTTATGAACACCCGCTTTATGCTTGATTGTGAAGTTGTACGCTTGTAAATTCACGCTATGTCGCATGTCTTCGATTCAACTTGTCTTTAGTGGTTGATGAATTTTAGTGCTTCATAATCTGAGAAAGAAAAGCACAAATGGCTATAAACAAGTATTGACTCCAATGAAATAAGCTCATAGATAGCATAAAACTCCTTTATCATAGGTGGAGTACTTCCTTTTTGCTTCATTTAACTACTCACTAAAGAAAGCGATGGGTCTTCAGCTAACTGACTAAGGACAGCACCAATCCCAACTTGAGATGCATCACACTCTGCTTGAAGACTTTGTTGAAATCGGAGTAAAACCAAACATGGGGCTTAGTTACTTTCTTCTTAATCAGCTCGAAGCTTTCTTGGCAACACTAGTCCTTGAATTTGTCTCCTTTAAGCATTCGATTCACGGGAGCCATTATAGAGCTAAATCCCACGAATAAATCTCCTATAAAAAGAGACTAGCCCATGAAGAAGCTTCTCACATCATGGATCGAGGCTAGGAGTTGGCCAATTAAATGTCGCTCTATCTTGCTTCGGTCCATCTCAATTCATCTTTAGTAACCACATAACCCGAGAAATATGATTAAATCGGCATAAGTCACACTTCTTCAAGTTGACAAATAATCGTTGCTCCCTTAGGATAGAAGAGCAATTGCCTCAAATGCTCCAAGTGCTCCATGAATTTTGCTATAGATCAAAATATCATCAAAGTATACCACCACAAAATTTCCAATGCATGGCTTAAGGATATGATTCATAAACCTCCTTAAAAGTGCTGGGCATTGGATGGTGACCATAATACCATCCTCATGAAGTCCATCTCGAGTTTTAAAGGTCGTCTTCCATTCATCTCCTTCCCTCATACGAATTTGATGGTATCCACTCCTCAAATCAATCTTCGAAAGATGGACGCACCATAGAGTTGATCCGGCAAATCATCGAGTCTTGGAATAGGAAATTGATATTCAGCCGTAATCTTGTTGACTGTCTACTATCAACATCTCAAGATCCATCCTTCTTTGGTGTAGCGAGCGGGGCAGCTGGGCTCTTACTCTCGAATAAGCCCTTTGTTGAGTAACTCATCAACTTGTCTTGTAAGCTCTTCATGTTCTTTAGGACTCATCCTATAGGCCGGTTTATTGGGCAAAACAGAACCTGGTACGAGGTCTATTTGATGTTGAATATCTCTCATAGGGGGCAACCCATGTGGAATCTCCTCAAGTTTGGCTCTACTTCTTTTGGGATCTCCTTCTCACTTTCGGTTTCTTGATAACGGCAGGGCCATCATCCCAGACAGGCTCGATTTCTTTCTCCAGCTGGGGTTTGGCTTGACAAAGAATTTTGCTCTCTGGCTGGTTTGGAGGAATTTGGGCTTGATTCTTAGGTTTCAGGTCTTAAGACAATTTTGTGGCCATCCTTGTAAGATGTGGCAAGTGTTCATGGGACCATCATAAATGACCTTATATCATATGCCATGGCCTCCCAAGTAACCGTGACAAACATCCATTGGGAACATATCGCACCATACCTCGTCTGTTAGTGCTTTCCAATTGTAAAGAAAAGCACCTATGCTTTACCTTGATATCATACCCTCTTGAAGCGACTAAGTTTATAGGGTTTGGATGTGGATCCATCTTCAAATCAGATTTTTGCACCATCTCCAAGGAAACACAATTCTGGCTCACTATCAATAATAACCAAACAAACCTGTCGCCCAGATGTGCACTTTGTGTGAAAAGACATTGGACTACGACGATTCTCCTCATTTAGCAGCTGCCCCTATCTTAAGACTCCTTTGAACAACTAAGGAAGTCCCATGGTCGGGCAAAGTAAGTTCATCCTTGTCTTCATGGTCAGATTCAATTGCCTCTTTGACATCTTCTTCCTCATCTTCATATTCTTCAATTAGGGCAACCACTCGTCGGTTAGGACATTCAGAAGCTATATGCCCAAATCCGTGGCATTTAAAGCCTTGCTTGTATTAGGTAGACTCTTCTTTGTGGCTTGTGCACTTCACCTTTTACTTGAGGTTTAAGGGTGGTTTTAGCACTACTAGGACCCCTTGAAGTCAAATTCTTGATAAATCCTTCTTTAATCCGATTTGTAGTAAAAACCCCCATACTTGTTTAGAGCCTCAACTTTTAAGGCAAGCTTTATCACATCTTATTATATGGCTGCAATTGAGCAGTTTAGAAATTTCGGACTCAAACCGGCAAGGTAGCGGGCTATGGACTGCTCCTCAGCCTCTTGCAAGTCTCCTTTGATCATCAAATTTTCCAAACTCAGCCGAATACTCCTCCACAGTCAGATTTCTTTGTGAATTCTGAATTTTGAGGAAGATATCTTGGCGATAGTGGAAGGAAGATACTTCATTGCAGTTCTTTCTTCATCTTTTCCCCATTCAATCTTCTTCTTGTCATCTCTCTGTTGCCTCTTTAAATTTTCCCACCAAAAAGCATTCTTGCGCATCTTGATAGCCACCAACTACCTTTTGCCTCGGGATCATAATATTCAAAGACACGTTCGACGGTATTAAGCCAATCAGAAGTCATCGGCTTATGCATTCTTCCTTCAAATTCCGAATATCAAACTTTGGATTGAATCTGGAACTTTCATCGTAATGCGTTCTCATAGTAATCATCGTAGCCGATTCATCGATCTTCATACCTTCCTCTATAATCATATTCTCTTGAATGCATGTCTTTAGGCTTCTTGCGCCTCAAGTAATCCCGAACTTGGCTAGGCGGCATAATTCCCTCGTAGAAACTTTCATCACCTTCACCTTCCATGAAGGTCTTTGTCGTAATAGGATCATGGGTGATAATATACCTTTTGTAGGCGTTGAACCATAGATTCAAGATCGACAATGCGTTTGCAATGGGGATTGAGACTCTTGAACCATGATTAGGACTCTTGATATAGGAACGAGAATACTCTTTGGCTTATCTTTCGATACAGCCAATCCTTGAACACGATACCCTTTGATGCAAGGTTGGGGCCGTGATGGATGATCCAGAAGTTTAGGTAAGTCAAAATATGGGTTTGGGGTAGTTTTCTTGGGCCAAAATAGGTTATTGACGAATTTTGGAGATTTTCTAAGTTAAGAATAGTGAATTTATTTAATTATCCAAAAAAAGAATAGTGAATTTATGGTATATAAGGGAAAGGGGTATTTTCGGAAGGTTTTGGTAGTATGGAACAAGATTTGGAAAGTTTTGGGTTGAGGTTGAAAATATGGTTATGGAAAGTTTAGAGAAAAGATGAGATGGTGATGGAAAGTAGAGTTTGCACAAGAGTGGTTACTTCTTAGATTTAATGAAGCGATCCACACAAGATGGATGATGAAGTGAAGGCGCCACAATCAACTATGGACGGGTTGGATTGATAAGTAGGACAAAGACCATACCAAGGAATCACCAAGGTGAAGCCACGAACTCATCCCCTGAGGAATCCACCCAGAGATAAAGGCAGAGAGGCTCTTAAAAAGATAAATCTAAAATATTATTAAGCTTGAACTGATTGTCAAAAGACTACATTATGGGGGTATATATAGCCTCATACTTTCTAAATCAAAAAAGCAACTTCTACTTTAACTAGGAAAAGAAACTTTCTAAATTACAAAGAACAACTTCTACTTTAACTAGGAAAAGAAATTTTCTAAAATAAATAAAGCAAACTTTCTAAAATAAACAAAGCAAATCTTCCTAAAATAAATAAAGCAAACTTTCTAAAATAAATAAAGCAAATCTTCTAAAATAAATAAAGCAAACTTTCTTAAAATAAATAAAGTAAAATCTTCGTATTAAAATAAATAAAGCAAACTTTATAAAATTAATATGGCAGCTCCACATCCTAAGGGTTTTTGGATAAGTCCATGGGGGGTTTTGTCCAAGTCGACCACGTTTTTGCCTTCCAAGGCCCAAATGAGGTCAAAAGGAGTTTTCACATGTATTCAATGTAGTCTTGACCTCCCAATCCAATTCTTTAATAGTGAGTGAATTCCCAATGTTCTGTGTGTTTTATAGAGCTCTGCATCAAGTTGCAGACGAATATTAATTTCTGTCATTGATGTTAAAAGGACTTGAGGGCTTATCACGGTGAAGACTTGAAGGCAAAGTCTTTTCCAAACTATGGGGGTTGATGCGGGAGCTTCTATAAACACAGGAACATTGGGTGTTGACCCCAATTATTGAAGAATTGGATTGGGGAGAATTCGAGGCGCATTGAATACATGTAGAAAACTCCTTTTGGACCTCATTTAGACCTTGGAAGGCAAAAAACGTGGTCGGAGACTGGACAAACCTGATGTGGAGGCTGCCATATTAATTTTAGAAAGTTTGCTTTATTTATTTTACTAAGATTGCTTTGTTATTTTAGAAGTTTACTTTATTTATTTTAGGAAGATTTGCTTTGTTTATTTTAGAAAGTTTGCTTTATTTATTTTAAAGTTTTCTTTTAGAAGTTGCTTTTTGTAATTTGAAAGTTTCTTTTCCTAGTTAAAGTAGAAGTTGCTTTTTTGATTTAGAAAGTGTAATTTATATATGCCTAGCAATGTAATTAACGACAGTGAGTTCAGGACTTAATAATATTTTGATTTCTCTTTTTAAGAGTTCTCTTGTTCTCTTATCTCTTGGGTGGATTCCTTGAGGACAGGACCGTGGCTTCTCCTTTTGTGGTGGATTCCTTGGTGGCGAAGTCTTTGTCAGAGCCTTCAAATCAACCCGTCCATAGTTGATTGTAGGCGCCTTCAACCGTCGTCCATCTTGTGTGGATCGTTTATTAATAGAGTAAGTAACCACTCTTATTGCAAACTCTACTTTCCATCACCATCTCATCTTTTCTCTAAACTTTCCATAACCATATTTTCAACCTCAACCCAAAACTCCCAAATCTTGTTCCATACTATAAAACCTTCTAAAATACCCCTTTCCCTTATATACCATAAATTCACCTTTCTTAACTTAGAAAATCTACAAAATTTAGTCCATAACCTATTTTGGCCCAGAAAACTACCCGAACCCATATTTTGACACCTAAACTTTATGGATCATCCATCTGGTCCCAACCTTGCATCATTGCTGGTCCATATCCGTCCGTCTGCTTAGAATCGGGAGGTCGATTTCGGTCACGGTATGGTTTGCTCCCAGAGCTCAAACCCGGCGTCGACCGATCATGTAGCCCTCCTGAGGAAGCCCATTGGTCCCGCGTGAGTCGTTGGCATCGTGTAAAACGCGCAGCGGAAGACCGGTCTTCAGGGGATGGGTACGGATGGTTATGGGTATGAAAGGGACACACAGGTCGAGTTGAGGCGACTATGGTGAATGGTGGCGGCTTGGCTCTACCGCGGTAATGAATAGTGACTTCAGGCGGATGAGACAGTGGCTATGGAAGGTAAAGAGCTAAGTGCAAAGCACAAGGCCGACAGTGGAACAGAGGAATTAAAGGGTGGTGATTTGGATGGGAAGGTAACAGCTCCATCAGTAAAATCATGGAAGAACCTTTTTTCAGTGCCTGAAAACAAGTGGTCAATTACAGTTCTTTAAACCACATATTTTAAATGGGAAGCTTGTTGCCAAACCTCGGCGGGCGCGTTGAGCGAAGAACGATATGTGGAAGGGTTGTTTGGTTGGACAATTTCTGGATAAACGTCTCCCATTCCCGGTGGTGCGTTCTCTGGTTAACAGGTTATGGGCGAGAAGGAGATGCTGACATATCCACAGCAGAAAATGGATTATTTTCTTTAGATTCGGGGACTTGAGGCTCGGGATTGGGTTATGGATTACGGACCATGGCACTGGGTAGGAGACCCGTTCCATATTACGTGCGTGGAGACGGTATGGATATGTTGAGGTATTCCAACTTTCCACTATTCAATTTAGGTAAAATTCTACAATATACCTTTGGAATATTGAATGACACTAATCTTAGGTACATGTAAATCTTGTTGGTATCAGCTCCGTCTCGATGCACTCACTTTGAGAACCGGAGCAAAGTATCCTTTGCTAGAATTTGTGTAGAGGTTGGGGGTTGATTATTGAATTCCTATGATATACTTCTGGACAGGGAGTATTAAGCAAATATTCTATGCAAGGATTGAATATAAAGTGGACTCCACAATCTTTATGCAGATGCAAGCGGTTTGGCCATAGTCTAGTCAAGCTACCAGAATTGAAGGTCGAGTATGAATACCAACACAAGATCACGAAGTGTTTCGGAGGTTGAAGTTGGCCGATGAGAAGAAGGATCATGCGGAATCTGATGAAGTAAGTTGATATACGAGACCACGATGATATAACGGATGACGGTGGTGTTAAAAGCGGGATTACGAAACGGGGATGCAAGTAATCTATGCATTACGAATGCGTGGGGTATTAGGTTGTATGACATTGTCAACAAGCCTAATTTACATGTTGTACCTTCGCATGTCTAGCACAGTCTGAGGAAGAGGAGACAGCTAAATCCATAGTTGATACTTGTAGTTTTACGATTCCTCTCCCTGTCTGGATCTGATTCAGCGGATAAAGAGAGTTGATGAGCTGGACTTCTGTAGGTGCCAATCTCTAGGAAGAAGCTCGAAATTAAAAGCGGAGTCTTGTTCTAAAGCGAGGACCGTGGTTGGGGGTATGTACGACTTCCCGATGGTTAAATTTGCTTCATGTAACATAAGGGGCTTGGGCCAATCTATGGCAAGAAGTTCGTTCGTTTATAGAATCCGGAAACTCTTGATTTTGTGTGTATTAAGGCTTCGGGTCGCGTCTCTTATAACAAGGACAAATTTCAATCTATACTTCGGGTTGGAAATTGTTTCATAATTATGATCATGCCACTACTTGGTAGAATTTTAGTTCACAAGCCGGATAAGGTGAGCATTGATGTTAACCATTTCAATGGACGGACAATACTTTGTCATATTCTTTGCTATCAAAGGACAATCTTTCATTTTGGTGCTCAGTAGTATAGCGAATAACTACATGGAAGAAAGTCTTTGTGGCGTCATCTTCAATGGTGTGAACCCGTGGTAGGCCAAAATCCATGGTTCGTTATCGGTGATTTCAACACCACGGTTGTCAATGAGAGTGCGGGAGCCAACATGGCTAAGGATTTGGCAATGATGGATTTTCATGAGTGTGCATTCGACTTGGAATTGGTGATGTCTCCTTCACGATTATATTTACGTGGATGAGCAATGAGGGAAAATTTCATAGCTAGGAAGGCTGGATCGTTGTCTTCCAAAATGAATGTTGCTTGGATATATTTTGATACATTAATGAAGTTCCAGCGCCTGGGTTATCGATCATTGCCCTCACGGTCACAAGTTTGAATCATTAGGCCAGGTTCTTGAGCAGGAAAAATTTACTGGAATTTTTAAATTTTGGGCTGACCACGCCTTTTCATGGTTGAAGCATGGGAGTGTGAAGTGCTTGGTACTCCGTATGCAGTTGGCGCGAGAAAATGAAAAGAGTAAGAGCGTCCCTTAGGGCGTTAAATTTCCACTCATTTGGTAAGTTGCGTGAGCGAGTTGTGGAAGCCAGGGAGAATTTAGACCAAGCCCCGAAATCTGTCTTGACAATCCATGCGATCCGCTGGCAGTGGAAAATGAGAGGAAGTATTTAAGAGATACATGATTTAGCCTATGCGGAGGAGGTTAAAAACGAGGAAATCTAGAGTGCGATGGCTCAAACTTGGAGATCGGAATGAGGTTTTTCCATAAAGTGTCAGCTGGAATGCACAGGTCACGATAAAGTCATAACCCAGGAAATGGATACGAATTAGTGAGCGAGCCATCAAAAGAGAGGAAGTGTTGGTTTCAAGAATGTATTATGTTACGATGTGGTCTTAACGACGAGAATACGTGGATAATGTTGGTGGGTTCACATGGTCTCACATGACATCGAGGACATTTAAAGGGTGAAATTACTCCTTGGGGAGATGAGGCCATGTTCTCTCGAAAAAAAAAAAAAAAGTATGTTCTCTGATGAAGTGAAAACAAAGCCCTGGGCCCAGATGGTTTCTTGTCCACTTTTCAAGGCGGCGTGGTCTATTATTGGGGTGATGTAGTTGGCGGTGACTTCTTTCTTCAAATGGTAGGCTGGAAAATTCATTGCCACAGTTATTGCTTTGGTGCCCAGGTCCTAATCACGAGACTATAATTGATTATAGACCAATCTCTTGTTTGTATTTTAATATATAATGTTTAGAGATTATGTGGTTTTAATATGCATCGTGCATAATAAAGTCATCTCAGTTGGAAACACATGAGGTGGAGTGTCAGTCGTATCTTATACTTTGAAATAATAAGGTGACTATCGCCAAAGCAGGTGAGCTCTCAGGTTGTCACTCCCAAAGGTTGTGTTCAGAGAGGCATAAACACAATTAGGCGGGTTGTATTTGATTATTTGACAGGCATAGAACACATGTTTATGTTTGGAATACCTTGAGAATGCATCTCTACCATTCTACATGTCATTGAAATGAACAGGCTGGCGGGTTTTTTGCTATGGCGCAAGAGGTGAAACAGGATCCTTTCTCAGCTTTTGTTTATCATTGCTGGGCCCTTTCTAAGTCATTATCAGTAGCCTTGCCCATAGTCAGGTTTCAGATTAACTCTAATCTGAGGAAATGTTAACATCTCAGGCGGATGATATTTTCCTCTTTTGGAGGGACAAAGTCCGAGTGTACAAGTTATGATGGTGAGTTAGGTAAAAGTTTGAGGCATTTTAGGCTCACAAGTAAACAAGCGAAGAGTGCCATTTTCATGGCGAGTGGCGGCGACATTGTTGATTTATTGTTACCCGCAGTTCGGTTTGAGGAGGTTTCCTATGAAATATCTTGGAGTCCCTCTGATCTCAACTAGACTTTCCCAATCCGATTGTCAGTCGCTACTGGATAAAATTCTGGGCATAATACATTCTTGGACAAGCAGGGCGTTATCATATGCGGGAAGGTTGCAGCTGATTGGATCTGTTTTGTATAGTATACAGTAGTATTGGTGCAGCCTGTTTATTATACCGAAATTCACAATTCTTTAGATAAACAAAGCTTTCAAAGTTTCCTTTGAATTAAGGAGAAAATTTAAATTCTCGTGAGGCGAATCGGTTGGGAGTCGGTTTGTCTTAGAAGGAAGGAGGGTGGTTTGGGCATCGTCGTATCAGGGTGAATGATGCAAATGTTATGAAACACATTTGGAATCCTATTTATAGGAAGGACTCTTTATGGGTGTGGTGCGGAGAAGGTATATGAAGCGGGGCACATTGGTGTGCCTAAAATCCCTTGGTTTGCTCGTGGAGTTAGCGAAAATTGCCGGTAGAGATAGGATCAAGCCCTTCATGAAGCCTGAGGTGCCTGATGGTAAGAGGACTTTTTATGGCATGATTCCTGGAACCCGGTTGGCCCTCTTCTTCCTTACTATGGAGATCGTATCATATATGATTCAGCTATTCATAATAATGCTCGTGTAGTTTGAGGTTGTGATGATGGTAGATGGAATTGGCGATTACGAACTCTGCCGTCTTATTGTATCGAGAATAGTTATGCCAACTATAGCCTTTTTTTTTTTTTAGTTGTTAAAATTTATTTCCAAAGGGCAATACTAACAACTAAAAAATGATACGAAGCCAGGGCAACCGAAATCTGGCCAGGACAGCGCCTCCTAAAACATAGGAGCGGGGGCATCGGCCGTCCTGAAAAACCACGAGTGGAACCAAAACAAAGAGAACAAATGATCACCGAGACAGCCCAAACCCAAAAAACGGGCAGCCAACCAGGCGGAGCTCTGGCCCCATATCAGGGCTAAAACATACGAGACAAACCCCGCCCACATCCAGAGACGCAAGGACCGCGAGTGATTAGTCGATGTCAATGATGTATGGAGATATGGTGTCCTCTTTGCTAGAGTTCGCGTATGATGGCATGTTCTTTTCCTCGGTTCTTGAGCTTCTTCTTTGACATGGCATGTAGTCAGCTCATCAATTCTCTTTATATGTAAGCGTTTTATAAAGCAGGGAGAGTGTCGAAATCGCAATATTTGGAAGGTCAAGCTTGGAAGAATCCAATGATCCTATTCCACTTAGGGTGGAGATAACATTAGGAATATTGGTATCTGAAACAACCGCTATAGAATCAACGGCAACTTCAAGATTACCAGCATCAACACACCTAGTTAAACATTCGAAGTATTGCCCGGTCCCGGCCTTTCTGGATCTCATTAACTACATTTCCCGTATACGAGGTTGTAATGTAGTTGCCTATATCATCGCGTGTCATGCCTGCACACTATAGAATCGACATCATCAACATAGTATTTGCGAGGCCTCCTAGCAAAAGTGATCCAGACATTTGTATTTCGAAGTCCAACCATTTCCTTAAAACGACACTTCCATGACTATGGCGAATCTTACAGGTGTGCGCATTTAAGGGAACCCATGGGTACTCGATTCCTAATAGTAGTGTACTTACCATTTCCCCGAGATCAATGTGCGGATTTAGAAATGTACAATTCACATCCACCTCGATGCATATCTATGAAAGGATAATCTAGAAGTGATTCTCGAGTGAGAGTGTCTAAATGCATAAGAATGCCTCTGGCGCTTGCAATGTATCAAGGCTAATGTGATCCGGTATTCGGAGGGATGTTAAAAACTTTACCCAAATAGAATAGGAGAATTGATCGCACGTTAAGCATCTCCATGCTGGTTTCGAGAATCGAAGAATGATTGAATTTTGACCCGAATACAAAGGCCCATTCTCAAAACCCAATCCCGAGCAACCGAGGTCTACGAACTTTGAATATATACAAACCCATTATGCGTGGTGGGATCCTCGAGGTATCAGTGTTTGCTAAAGCGCTAAATGAAGATTTAACCACATGTAATGGGAGGCGCTTGTCAAGGCTGACCCTGGCTTCCTTCCCATAGACCTCCTTCAACCAGCGCTAGGAGTTTGATGAATCACCTTCCCATCATTTGTAGAAGGGTGTGAAGGCGAAGAGCAAGATTTTGGACGATTCACAAATAGTGTCCTCGGTGTAGGTAACCTTGGCGATTATCCAGGTGCTTGACCTCGGCGCCAGCCCTTGCCTTCACTTGACCAGGACCACGAACTTTGGCCTTCTCTGTTTGCAGAGATCAAACGATGGCGAATTGGTGGGAAATCGTCATCTCGAACCAAATTGAACACTCGATCGGAGGAGGGTATTTGAGATCGTGATCGGACGAGGCCCTTCCTCGTCACATGGCGTATACAAGGGACCTCTACACGGAACTCTGGAATCCCATTCCTACGACTAAGATTTGAAACACTCGGCCGGAAAATGTTCTTCCTGGTTTTAACCCATTCACGAGTTGGTCCCTTCTTGCAGAACGCACCGTCGACAGCGACGGATCCATTTTTCCCCTCAAATCTTACCTTGGTCCGTCTTCCAGCGTTTTCCTTAGCACCGGCGATTGCCGGAATGAGCCTATCAGCAACTGCAGCATCAGCAATGAAGGCTTTGCCCGCATTTCCATCTTTGTTGGATCTTGCAAGCGTCGAAGCCCAGATGATCTTTTCTTTGGATCTCCTCGTCATGATTTCGGATCTCACGAATCACATGCTCGCTCCCCCTTTATCCCAGGATAATACCTCGAAGCGGCTACGACTGCAAACCCCGCTGTCGACATACCCATTCCGTAACCTCGGATAGGAAGACCGGTCCAGTGACTATTATCAGGAATGATGTTGCTTAGGAGCAATAACTTGCGGATCGGGGAGGATGCCGCCGTGACGGTCGGCCCGAAGTTGGTACCTGTGGCGTCGAGTGCAGCGAGCGCCGCATCGTTGGCCGGCGTGGTGGTAGTGATGACCTCAGATGGACGACTACTGGCGTTTGTTTGGGCCCCTCCATGGCCCATTTGAAATAACGGCTCCATTATGGGTAACCTTTATGGGATCCGAAATTTTGGGAAGCGAGCCCGTGTGAATTGACTCCCCACCAACTCAGGTCCCCACCGACCTATTTGTCATCATATTGAATCGGTCACGAAGGCGACAGAAGTCATCACCAGAGAACATCCCTTATTGCCACAAAAACTATCCCCTTTATTGTTCATGCCAACTATAGCCTTGATGACACTAGAGAGGATTTTATCTCGTGGACACTTGCTTCTTAAAAGTTCGCGAGCTTCGGCTTGGAACAATTTTAGACCAAAAGGTGGTCATTGGCACTGCTCGTTTGGTTTCCTCGAGCTATCGGGAGACATGCATTTATCGTATGGTTGGCGTTCTGGATAGATTGGTTGTGCAAGACAAGCTTCTCTGGTGGGGCATGATCGACTCTATCGTGTGTTCCGCCGAATTAATGCTGCATGTGAATCACTATTTTTGGTCACAATTCACCAATGCATTCTTCAATGAGAATTTTAAGGTTATTATAGTGGGAATCCCAGAACCCACTCGAACTGGGAGAATGAGTTCCTATGGGTAATTGCTACTAAAGGAAACCTTTGGTTCTATCACTAAGAGGATCGCATGGGTGCTACCATTTATCACTGGTGGAGACAATGAATAGTAGATTTTATGAGAATATCTATTCTCCTAGCTTTGATGCTATTTTTCCATCCTTCATTTGTATGATGTCGGCCGAGAATCCCAAGTTTGGGAAAGGTGGTGGATAATCCAAGGAATGAGCCATGTGAGAGATGGTCCTTCCTCTTAATATTCTTGATATCGGGTGTTTCATGCGGTTGATCGATGGTCGGTTACCGGGTCAGTCCTTATCCGTGTCGGCCGGGGTGTCTTAGTTCCGTCAGGTCGGCTTTGGGGGCAAGTGACTTCTACCTGGATGTGGGTGGTGTCTGGTTGTTTTTGGTCGCCCTGGTTGTTGTCATTGTTTCGGGTCAGGTCGGTCGCCTCGCCAGGGAGGTTTTGTCCAACAAGCCAATTGGCCTCGGGCTCGCGGTATTCTTTGGTTGTGGGCGGCTCTTTGCTGATAGATCGTCATCGGCCCGCTTCCTAGTGGGGTCGGGCTGAGCTTCATCAAGGTAGTTGCCTGGTGGTGGTGTGTTTGCTCGCCGTCGTCATCGTCAATGTACTCTCCCGAGAGTGGCATCCAGAATATTGATGTTTTCCTGGACTCGCCGTGTCAATGCAAGACATTATACTGTCTCGCCAGGTCAGGTGGTGTACCTCGGGTTGCCCCTTTGATTGGTCAGGTGCATGTGCCTCGCGGGGTTTGTTTCGCTTCGTATCTTTGTCAGCCTCATTCTAAGTATGGACGGGTTAGTTTGTTTCTCCTTCGCCTGCAGTGGGTTTCGTTTGGCGGTTGTTTCGTCATGGACCGCATTTGGGGTCCGTTAGATTGTTCTTTGCCCTGGGTGGGCTCGGGTTATGGTTGGTCAAGTTCGCCTATGGCATCCGTTGCGGTTCCGTTGCGGGGATCGCCGCCTCTCCTATTTCTAGAGAGGCCGCCCAGCTTTCTAAGCCCTATGACCTTGGCCTCTTGTATTCTTTTCTGGGTTGTTTGTTGGGTTTTGCCCTTTGAAAATAAAATTTTAATTATCCAAAATAAATAAATGCTTTACTCTTTCCAAAAAAAAATCACAAAACCAATGTGAGGAGAGGAACCGCCTAATTTTATTGAGTGATTGATGGACCAAAGATTGATTGATGTTACAAGCCTGATCGAGCTTAGATGCTCGCATCAAGAAATTACTAAATGTATAAAGGAACCAAAATTACATCAAGGGTAGATTCGTGGTCCCGGGCTGCCTTTGCTCCTGGCCGTGGGCCTGGCCAGGTTTCTGGTTGTTGTCTCGAATGTGGGTGTGAGCTATTTTGTGTTCTCTTTGTTGTTGGTCAAGCCATCGTTGCTCCCCCATGTTTTTAGGGAGGTGTCAGCCTGCTTTTTTCTCGCCCATCGGGCCTCAGCTCGTGCATTCTTTGGTTGTGGTCGTCTCGCCTTTGGAAATAAATTCTAATTATCCAAAAAAAAAAGCAGTCAAAAAGTTAGCCAACGTAGGAGGCAGGAGCAATGTTAAATTTGTGGTTACGAAATTCGCAACCACGGGCCAGTTCGATCATGCATCTTCGAATTGCCTTGGGTTGATCGTGTTTGAACCTGACAGCCAATAATGAGGTATTCGCCCGCAAACTACAAAATACTAAGCAAAAAAATGTGATTAGTAGCAAAGTCGTGACCTCATTGTATCAATTAAGCATTTGGTTGATTAATACACAAAAAGTGCTCAAACCTCGCTTATAAAACTGTGGCTCAAAATAAAGACTATTTGGGTACTAATCATTCCCCAACCAACGCACGCTTAGTCCCCAAGAATGACAAGCGCGACGATCATGCAGGTTATGTGTATGCAAAAAGGGATTGTCTGTTCAAAAAGTGTGCGTATAAGTAATGCCCCACCCCAAGATGAAAAATCGACTGCATAAAACCACTGAGAATAAATGCCATACAAGAACAATTTTCAGAGCAGTGTCCATTCCAAGGAAATCAACCTGAACTTCCACCAAAGTCTAAGTGTTTAGGTTATCAGTTTGTACCAATAAGCTGCTAAGCTACTCTCCCCCTAATCAAACAACTGCCAATGCCTTAGATTGTTGACCAACATAAATAGATCCGATTCCACTCTTATTTCACACTTCTATTGTATTGTAGGATGCAATGCCGTAGAACTCCTTCGACTTCACCAAAACCATGTAATCTGGATCCACCGATGACCCTAACCAACTAAGGTTTAGGGCATCAAGTCAAAAGGATCTTCGACCACTAATCCCTGTGTTTCACCTCTGACTGAATGATTTCGAGAATACAAGACTCACAACCGCTAAAATCCACCCATCCACCCATGTAGTGAGCACTAAGCCTGCGGGCTCCCAATCACCGGGTTTAGTGGCACCAGTTTGGGCTACTGTAGACCCCCTCGGACAGTGCTCGGGTTTCAAGGCAAAGCGTCACAATTCTTCTTTTCTTTTCTTTTCTTTTCTTTTCTTTTCTTTAAAGACCTATTGACCTTCTTTTCATGGGGTCCTTAACCTATTAAAGGTCATCAACAAAGCTAGGGTCTTCAACCGACTAACAACTCAATCATGCATGGAACTAATCTAGCATTGATGGTATTACTTGCGCGCTTTTCAACTGCCAGAGAGGCAAACTATACAAAAAAATGGGGGCAAAAAATTGGTTGCAAAAGTATAGAAACATGGAAAATAAGATGAAATATATAATGTTGTATTTACAAAATTTTCAAATTTTCAAATAAGTAAACAAAGAAGCCATTAACATACAAAAATGGGCTTTCATTGAAAGGTGTAGTACAACGAACTCAAATCGCGAAGATGAACATCACTTCCAACACTAATCCTCCCCCACCGCGCGTCATTGTCCTGCGAATGGGGGTGTAGATTTGAAAGAAGTGAGGAAGTAGTACCTCCTCAACTATGGTCGATGAAGATCATCCTCACCGGGATACCGAGGCCGCCTGGAGTAGTCGATGTCACGTCGCACCGCGCACATCCCAAGGACTGCAGGGCTGGGTGGTGGAGGAGCCGATCCCGCTTGAGGAGGTGCGCAGGCCCGAGCGGGTGGACATAAGGGAGAGATCAGCAGTGTGCCCATGTGACTCGAGCCGCATGAGGATGGCCTACTGTACAGAATGGCGCCGGTTTGAGCCATGGCAGCCTGCGCAGTCATCCTATTTCATGAAGTGTGGCATGGGCATCGCGAAATGAAGCCGTTAGCAGAGAACGGCGGACTCGCTCCATGATAGTCGAAAGTCCCCGCGAGATGGTAATGTACTCACGAGGCGCGCAGGTGCTCTGGCCTAGCTTATGGCCCAGATGAGCAACAGGCATGGGGGCCGAGGGTCAGACAGAGGGCACCAAGCCGAGGCAATCGGAGCCGCGGGTAGGTGGAGTCAGAGAAACTCCATGTCGAAATCAAGGAAATGAGCCGATACCCAAGGTGCTCAAACATTGTGGGGCGGTGTCCTCTACTGAATCAATGCCCACTGGTCCCCACTGGTCCCGCAGGGGGAAGATGAGCAGACGAGGCATGGACTCCGCACCGGTCGACAAGAAGAAGGGCTCACACCACGCATGACGCTCAATCTAGTCAAGAGGGAACCCGACAGGTTCCCAAGACTGGGCATGAGTCGAAATGGGGAGAGGCATGGACTCCGGCCAGCAGACCCGACGGTGGACCCTATCCTCGGCGGGAACAGCAAAGCCAAGCTATGATCGCCTCCGTCGGGCTGGAACCCAAGAACCCTTTAAGATACGATACAAAGCTCTTAAAATAGCTCCCTCTCCTCCTGACGACATGTGCCGAGAGGGAACAGATAGACTCAATATATGGTCTAACAATATCATGTGTCATGGGATTGCCTCTCGAACAATATAGTCCGACCAGGCCCATGGAGAAGCTTCCACTATCTCCGGTCGAGGGATCGTGGCCACCATCTATAGTCCGTCGTATTGGCGAGGACCACCGCAGATGGAGAGCAATCATGATGTCGTGAGGTCCGGCACTTCGGTCGACCGCCGATGGAAAAAATGCGTAGCTAGCCGGGTTGGCTCGCCTGCATCGCCATCGCAGGATAAACCCCGATGACCACCGAGGATAAAAATAATGATCGCGGCATCAAGGAATCGCTTTGCGGTATCTTCGCAGACAAGGGAGCATGGAGTCCTGAGCCCGAGTCCCCAAGAAATGCCTGGATCGCAGCAACCTCCCCTCATGCGCATCTCTTTCACTCGTAGTCGCAGATCTCTCGACGTACGCAATGCAGTAAGGCCGCCCGATAATGGATGCAGGGATAGGTCCAAGCTCCAAGAATGCCCCTCGATAAGGCTGAGGGTGGCTCCTGGGTCTCGAGGTGGACGACCGAGCTTGATGTCCCGGCCTTCTTGATCGGCGACCCTCCAATGGGCTCGATGTAGTGGAGATGGTGAGTAATAACCCGAGTATGATATCTCCCAGGCAAATACAAAGGATGAGCCCACCAGCAAAGCAGCAAAGATCGTCAAGATGGCGCAGGGGCAGGGGAAGTGGCTGCGGCGCTACGAGAGTCGCTACAACAAGGAAGCCTGGGGCGAACCCGAGGCGCGGGTCAGGGGCGTAAGGAGCGCGGCGCCGACAGAGTAATAGGCGTGATGCGTGAGCATCTCAGAACACACCAAACATTGGGAATTCAGCTCTACTCATTGAAGAATTGATCGGGGAGGTCAAGACGCATTGAATACATGTGAAAACTCCTTTTTTGGACCTCATTTGGGCCTTGAAAGGCAAAAAACGTGGTCAGACTTGGACAAACCCTTGATGTGGAGCTACCATATTAATTTTAGAAAGTTTGCTTTATTTATTTTTACTAAGATTTGCTTTATTTATTTTAGAAAGTTTGCTTTATTTATTTTAGGAAGATTTGCTTTGTTTATTTTAGAAAGTTTGCTTTATTTATTTTAGAAATTCTTTTAGGAGTTGTTCTTTGTAATTTGGGAAAAGTTTCTTTTCCTAGTTAAAGTAGAAGTTGCTTTTTTGATTTAGAAAGTATGAGGCTATATATACTTCATAATGTAAGTCTTTTTGACAATCGGGCCAAGTTTACCAATATTTTTATTTCTCTTTTAAGAGTTTTCTCTGTTTTCATTCGCGATTCCTCGGGAACGTTTGTGGCTTCATACCTAGGGTGGATTCCTTGGTGGTGAGTCTTGTCCTGGGCGATCAATCAACTCCGCCCATAGTTGGATTGCGGGCGCTTCTACCCATCATATATCATAGCGTAATCGTCATTAACTTTATAATCAACACCTGCAATCCTTCATTTTCCCCAACACCATCTTCTCTCTAAACTTTCCATGTCAAATTTTCAACCTCTACCTAAAAACTTCCATATTTGTTCCATACTACTAAAACATTCCTAAATACCCTTTTTTCCCTTATATATCACAAATACACATTCCCTTTAACTTAGAAAATCTCATAACCGACCATAACCCGTTGGGCCCTAGAAACTATCACAAATACACTGACACCACTACTGTTGGGTCCTTATCCTGTGGTCAGCTCAGTGTCTAAATGTGTTGTGGGCCGGGCTGGGGTGTGCACTCAGCCGGATGTGGGTGGGTGTCCTGATGGTTTTTTGCTATCCTCGGGTCAAGGTTGGTTGTTTTGGGGTTGTTGCCTTTCCCCGCTTAGGGAGGTTCCAGCCCATTTTTCTCGTAGTTTGGCCTGGTCCGTGGTTTTGGTTGTGTGGTTTTTGCCTTTGGAACAAATACTTACTTATCCAAAAAAAAACTTCTAGATCATCTATCACGGTCCCCAACCTTGCATCGGGCTAGCAGTCGCGGTCAGTCGGGGTCGTCACAGCGGGATGCCCCCCGGGAGTGGAGCCTACCACAAGGGAGGGAGGTCCTACGCTATCTGCAATGTAGGAATGAGCCCCACTTAGCCCGCCATTTCTAGGCTAGATGAGATCAAATTTGAGAGGGAGCAGGGAGTTTCAAACTAGGAAGGTGAAGGTGAAATGAAAATGAAGTACAAAAGGGGTTTATATAAAGGGAGAGCGGGTAGGTGAAAGGTCTTGCCCATTAATGACCATAAATTGGCCATTAAATGGTTAGTTCAAAAAAAAATTAGGGGGAATTCATGATAAAGTGCTGAAACTGAGGGTCAATGATGATAAACAAGGCACTCGCTAAATTCTCGCAAATGGAAATCTCAATAAAATGTGAGGAGTTAAACTTAAAATTGAGAAAATTTTTCTAAAATTTGAGGATATTAAGGAAAACTCGATTAAAACTTAAAATAATGTAAACAAAAATTTCATCAATAATCGATTGCTCTGTGTTCCCAAGAACCACTCCACATGTGTAGCCAAGAGGTTTATGGGGTCCAAGAGAGAAGCTCCTCTACAGTTTGCAAGTGAGGTGAGCTGTAGTTGAATCCACTTTACTCCTTTGTGTTTAGCATCCCCGTTTCCCGTGGTGGGTGGGTGGGATCACTGCTGCAGGAGGAGTGACCGCGAAGGTCTTCATTAACTCCGCTTCATCAAGTATTCACGCTTCTTCCTCTAGTTCCTGTGCACTGTTTTTTTCCACTCTTGTACCACTCAGGCATACTTCATCTGAATTCTGCTCCTCATCCTCTACTGACTGATGCTTGTTGCTCAGGTGAAAAATGTTGAGCTCCGTGGTCATATCACAAAGGAGTACTGCACACCCACACGGCAAACGCTGATTACGGCATTAGATGTGGCCAAGAATGCCCCAAGTATGATGGGCACTTTAGCGAATGCCCTTGGTTACATGCTCCATATCAGAACCATGAAGTCTACCTACACAAAATCCTATCCAATCTTCACCAAAACATCCTCCACTATTCCCTTTCGGGATTTTCACCCGACGATCGCGATAGCGTGACGTCGTGTTTCGCCTCCAAGCCTAATCGCTTGTATTAATCGAAAAGACGGCAAAAGAGGTCGACACCGGCTCCCAAACGCTAGCTGCCTTATCTATGCGTATCCCTCCAATGTTGACTAAGATGGTGAGGGATCCCTGGATTCAGATTTCACCAAAAGCCATGATCGATAATGGTCGACTTGTTCTGGCCGTATATCTTCTTTGTCAATGCCCAACCCTTTCTTGACTCCGTGCATGTCCTTTAGAAATTTAGTAGTTGGAACTCATGATCATGTCATAAAGTGGGATGTTCACCTTTACCTGCCTTAGCACTTCCAGGATGCCTTCTTGCTTGGAGGCCTTCTTTTTGCCTCTCAGTGCTTGGGGAAATGGAGAAGGCATGCTTTTCTTCATCGAATCTTCTTTAATAAATATGTGTCCTAGCTCTACTTCCTCTTCTTCTCTCGGTCTCCACAGTTTGGGGCAATCGTTGCTCAATTTTTACCACTCTCAAGGCAGAGCACTGGCCTTGAACTCATCCATTTTGTGTAGGTTCACTCGTATAGTTTATCTACGCACTCCCCAGATCGGGCGGTTCGAGGGGAATCTCCTTGCCCTTCACCGATTGGTCGATTCTGTGATGGATGACCTAGGGTATCAATTTTTAAAGCTGATGTCATAAAGTTCACCACCTCTTTTATTCATGGAGCTTTCTACATTTTCTATTTTTCGTCTAACTGGAGCATTAATAACGCCCTCTACAAAATTCCCCACCACCTTGCTCAAATTCATGATACTTGCTCAACAGTGGCGAGTCGGCATTAGGTCGCCGTCACTGAGAGGTGGACCCATACCTGTTGTCGCCGTGGCACCAAACATGTCGAGGCCAGCCCAGGAGAGGTCATGGTTCTTCCATTGATCAGAGGTGTTGGCTTACATCGGGCATCACCGGTGGTCTATTTTGGCCCACAATGATTTGCAGACAACCATCAAATCCCTTATTGAGGGAGAAATCGACAATGCCTCCTTAGTGACCAAAGGGATTTTTTTTTTTTTTTTTTTTTTTCGACAAGGGAGAATTTCTATTTCAAAAAGATGAGATGGCATACAGAGTTTGCACAAGAGTGGTTACTTCTACCTACTAATGAAACGATCCGACACAAGATAGTTGATGGAGTGAAGGCCACAATCAATTATGGACTCGTTGATTGATAAGCTTCCGACAAAGACTTCTGGCCAACAAGGAATCCACCTAGGTATGAGAAGCCACTTTAACCTGGGTTCCTGGAATCCACCCAAGAGATAAGAGAACAAGAGAGAACTTTAAAAGAGAAATCAAAATATTATTAAACTGAACCGATTGTCAAAAGACTACATTAAAGTATATAGCTCCGATGCAAGGTCAGGGACCGTGATGGATGATCCGTTTAGGTAAGTCAAAATATGGGTTTGGGGTAGTTTTCTCGGTCAAAATAGGTTATGGACCTACTTTAGAGATTTTCTAAGTTAAGAGCAGGAATTTATGGGGTGGTATATAAGGGAAAAGGGGCATTTAGGGAAGATTTTAGTAGTATGGGAAACTAGATTTGGAAAGTTTTGGGTTGAGGCTGAAAATTTGGTTATAAGTTTAGAGAAAAGATGAGATGGTGAGATAGTAGAGTTTGTACACAAGAGTGGCTACTTACCTGCCAATGAAACGATCCACAAGATAGATGGGAGTGAAGGCGCCACACCCCCAACTATGGATGGGTTGGATTGATGTTCGACAAAGACTCTTCGCCACCAAGGAATCCACCAAGGTATGAGAAGCCACGAACTCGCCCCCAAGGAACCACCCAAGAGATAAGAGAACAAGAGAAACTCTTAAAAGAGAAATCTGAAAATATTATTAAACCCGAATCGATTGTCAAAAGACTACATTATGGGGGTATATATAGCTTCTACTTTCTAAATCAAAAAAAGTAACTTCTACTTTAACTAGGAAAAGAAACTTTCTAAATTACAAAAACAACTCCTAAAAGAAAACTTTCTAAAATAAATAAAGCAAACTTAAAATAAACAAAGCAAATCTTCCTAAAATAAATAAAGCAACTTTCAAAATAAATAAAGCAAATCTTAGTAAAATAAATAAAGCAAACTTTCTAAAATTAATACAGGTACTCCACATCAAAGGTTTGTCCAAGTCCGACCACGTTTTTTGCCTTCCAAGGCCCAAATGAGGTCCAAAAAAGGAGTTTTCACATGTATTCAATGCGTCTTGACCTCCCTAATCCAATTCTTCAATAATTAGGGCTGAATTCCCAATGTTCGGTGTGTTTATAGAAGCTCCTGCATCAATCCCCCATAGCTGGGAAAAAAGACTTGCCCTCAAGTCTTCACCGTGATAAGCCCTCAAGTCCTTAACATTGAACATTGGAGAAATTTCATATTCGTCTAGCAACTGCAACTTGTAGGCATTCTCTCAAATTTCTCATAATCTGAAAGGGCCATCTACCCTGGTTTGAGCTTCCAAACTTTCCCTAAGTGGAAACCTATCCCATAAGGTGTACCCAAACCACCGCCAACCTCAAACTCAACATACTTGCCACGTCTATTTGCTTGTTCCACATATTTGGTATTCTGCTTCTCAATCTTCAAGCGAACTTCTTCAAGGCAACTTCGACTTTTGGCTCTAACTTCAAAAGACTTCACTAAATGTTGAATAGTCTGGATGGGTGCTAATTCCATGGGTCCAATCTATTGTAGTCCATAAACTACCTCAAATGGGCTTTTCCCAATGGGCCATGGATGGACTCCATTGTAGCAAACTCAATTTGGGGTAGAAATCAACTTCATTGTTTCAATGCTCTTCCCACATAGCTCCTTAGCAAATCTCCTAAGTTTCTATTAGTAACTTCCTGGCTTGACCATCACGGGTGATAAGAGTAATCGTAACAAGAAAGAAGTCCCCGCTTCCTCCACGTAGTTCTCCAAAAGTGACTAAGAAATCCAGTCTCGACCAAACCATAGTCTGGGAATACCATGTAGACGCACACCTTTGAAGTACAAGTCGGCAACATGCGAAGCATCATTAGACTTGTCGCATGGTACAAAGTGAGCCATCTTGAAACCCGTCAACGACCACGTAATCTAATCTTTGTTTCTTTGTGTTCTAGGTAATCCCAAAAACAAAACTAAGCTTACCTCCTCCCATATTTGGAATTGGCAATGTGTATATAGTCCGCATTGTTTCCATGAGTTTTAGTACGATCATGCACACAACATTACACTTGACAAATCTAGTATCGTCTTTCTAGCGAGCCAAAAGAAGCTCATTCACTAGGGATAAGGTTTTGCTTCACCAAAGTGTCTCCTAATGTTCCAACCACATGCACTCATCCAAAATACTCAATCTCAAGGAACAAGATGGGATGCATAGAGTAAGCCTTTAAAGAGAAAAACCGTCCATCCTTACAAAATCTCAGGCTTGTCGGCGCATACCTTCCAGATTTCACCAAAATCAGCATCCTCCTCATATAGTTCTTTCAACACATCGAATCCAACTACTTGGACTTGCATGGAAGTCACTAGGGCATGTCTCCTACTCAAGGCATCCGCAACAACGTTATGAACACCCGCTTTATGCTTGATTGTGAAGTTGTACGCTTGTAAGAATTCCACCCATGTCGCATGTCTTCGATTCAACTTGTGCTGGTGGTTGATGAATTTTAGTGCTTCATGATCCAAGAAAAGTACAAAATGGCTTCAGAAAGCAAGTATTGACTCCAATGAAATAAAGCTCTATAGATAGCATAAAAACTCCTTGTCATAGGTGGAGTAATTTCCTTGCTTCATTTAACTTCTCACTAAAGAAAGCCATGGGTCTTCCTTGACTATGACAAGACCAATCCCAACTTGAGATGCATCACACTCTACTTCGAAGACTTTGTTGAAATCAGGTAAAACCAAACATGGGGCTTCAGTTACTTTCTTCATCTTTTCCCAAGTTTCAATCTTCCTCTTGTCATCTCTTTGACGCTGCCTCTTTAAATTTTCCCACCAAAAAGAAGCATTCTTGCGCATCTCATACTTCCCCACCAACTTCACCCGCTTTCCTGGGGACTCATAATATTCAAAGACATCACCAGATGTTCAAGAAGTCATCAAGATGCATTCTTCCTTCAAATTCGAATATCAAACTTTGGATTGAATCTAAACTTACTGCATTATTACGTTTCATAGTAATCACTGTCATGATTCATCTTCATACCTTCCTCCATAATCATATTCTCTTTGAATGCTTTGTCTTTAGGCTTTGCGCCTCAAGTACCCCCGAACTTGGCTAGAGGCACAAGCCTCTCTGTCAAAAACTTTCATCACCTTCACCTTCCATGGAAGGCTCTGTCGCCATGATCATCATTTATAGCCATCCGCTTGTAGACCTTGAACCACGTATTCAAGATCAATGCTTGTAATGGTAGACGAGGAACCACTTGAACTACAGATTAGACCTTGTCTCCTAACCGGCTGAATACTTTTAGCTTATGATCAGCCATCATCCTCAGTCGATACCACTTTGATGCAAGGTTGGGACCGTGATGGATGATCCGTAAGTTTAGTGCTCAAAATATGGGTTCAAAGGCTTGGAATAAAATAGGTTATGATCTAATTTTAGAGATTTTCAAGTTAAGAAAGGTGAATTTATATATAAGGGAAAAGGGGTATTTTAGGAAGATTTAAAGTGGAACTAGATTTGGAAAGTATTGGGTTAAGGTTGAAAATTTGGATATGGAAAGTTTAGAGAAAAGACGTAGAGAGAGGATAGTAGAGTTTGCACAAGAGTGGTTACTTATCAAGTTAATGAAACTGATCCACAGAGATGGAGTGAAGGCGCCACAATCAACTATGGATGGAAGATCAGGCCTGACAAAAGACTTTGCCACCAAGGAATCCACCAAGGTATGAGTAGTTAATAATGCAATCATCTGAATCCACCTCACAGATAAGAGAACAAAGAGAAAACCTTCTTAAAAGAGAAATCAAAATATTATTAAACCTCGAATCGATTGTCAAAAGACTACATTATGGTATATATAGCCTCATACTTTCTAAATCAAAAGTAACTTCTACTTTAACTAGGAAAAGAAACTTCTAAATTACAAAACAACTCCTAAAAGAAAACCCTAAAATAAATAAAGCAAACTTTCTAAAATAAACAAAGCAAATCTTCCCAAAATAAATAAAGCAAACTTCTTTTCTAAAATAAATAAAGCAAATCTTTAGTAAAATAAATAAAGAACTTTCTAAAATTACCATGGCGCTCCACATCAAAGGCTCTGTCCAAGTCCACCACGTTTTTTGCCTCCAAGGCCCAAACGAGGTCCAAAAGGAGTTTACATGTATTCACTGCCTTGACCTCCCCCAATCCAATTCCTTCAATAATTAGGGCTGAATTCCAATGTTCTGTAAGCGGAGAAGCTCCATCATAGCCCCATACTTTCTAAATCCAAAAACAACTTTCTACTTTAACTAGGAAAAGAAACTTTCTAAATTACAAGTTAACAACTTCTACTTTAACTAGAAAAGAAACTTTCTAAATTACAAAAGTAACTCCTAAAAGAAAACTTAAAATAAATAAAGAAACTAAAATAAATAAACCAAATCTTCCTAAATAAATAAAGCAAACTTTCTAAAATAAATAAAGTAAATCTTCCTAAAATAAATAAAGCAAACTTTCTAAAATTAATACGGCAACCACATCGTGGGTTTGTCCAAGTCCGACCACGTTTGCCTCCAAGGCCCAAATGAGGTCCTACAAAAGGAGTTCACATGTATTCAATGCCCAACCCTCCTAATCCAATTCTTCAATACGAAATCACTCCCAATGTTCTGGTGTGTTTATAGAAGCTCCCGCACTAATCCCCATAGTCGGGAAAAGACTGGTCAAGTCTCACCGTGATAAGCCCTCAAGTCCTTAACATTGAACATTGAGAAATACATTCGTCAAGTAACCTAACTTGTAGGCATTCTCTCCAATTTTCTCTATAATCTTGAAAGGGCCATCTACCCTTGGTTTGATCTTTCCAAACTTTCCTGGAAACCTATCCTTCGCAAGGCGACCTAAAACCAATTCGCTAACCTCAAACTCAACATACTTGCGACGCCTATTTGCTTGTTCCATATATTTGCATTCCTTCTTCTCAATCTTCGGTTTAACTTCTTCATGCAACTTCTGATCTCTTCGCTCTAACTTCAGCATTCCACTAAATTGCTGAATACCGGACGGGGTGCTAATTCATTGGTCCAATCCATGTAGTCCATAGACTGGCTCCCAAATGGGTTTCTTCCCATCGTCTATGCATGGACCTATTGTAGCAAACTCACTGGGGGGTAGAATCAAACCCATTGTTTCACGTTCTTCCCACATAGCTCCTTAGCAAATTTCCCAAGTTTCTCATTAGTAATAACTTCGTTTGACCATCAATGAGGGTGATGGTGAGGTACTAAACAAAGAAAGAAGTCCCGCTTTCCACGTAGTTCTCCAAAAGTGACTAAGAAACTTAGAGTCTCGACCTAAACCATAGTCTCGGGGAATACCATGTAGACGCACAATCTCTTTAGAAGTACAAGCTCAAGAACATGCGAAGTATCATTAGACTTGTTGCATGGCAACAAAGTGAGCCATCTTGAAAACCGTCAATCCACCACCCTAATCGAATCTTGTTTTTGTGTTCTAAAATCCCAAACAAAATCCAAGCCACTCCTCCCATATATTTGGAATTGGCAATGGTGTATATAGTCCATTGTTTCCCATGAGTTTTAGCCATCATGCACACAACACTCTTGACAAATCTAGCAATGTCTTTCAGCTTAGGCCAAGAAGTTCGTCTTCACTAGAGCTGGGTTTTGCTTCACCAAAGTGTCCTCCTAATGTTCCACCATGTAACCTATCCTGTAATACTCTAATCTCAAGGGAAACAAGATGGGATGCATAGAGTGTTTCTTTTAAAGAGAAACCGTCCATCCTTACAAAATCCTTGAAAGGCTTGTTTCCACAGATACCTTCCAGATTTCACCAAAATCAAAGATCCTCCCTATAGCTCTTTCCAACACATCGAATCCAACCACTGACTCGCATGGAAGCTCACTAGGCATGTTCTCAGCTCAAGGCATCCGCAACAACGTTATGAACACCCGCTTTATGCTTGATTGTGAAGTTGTACGCTTGTAAGAATTCCACCCATGTCGCATGTCTTCGATTCAACTCAGGCCGGTGGTTGATGCAATTTAAGTATTTCATGATCTAAGAAAAGCACAAAATGGCTTGTAAAGATGACCAATGAAATAAAGCTCTATAGATACAAAACCTTTGTCATAGTGTGGAGTACTTCCTTTGCTTCATTTAACTTCACTGGAAGAAAACGATGGGTCTTCCTTCTTGACTAAGCGACAAGACCAATCCATCTAGGATATCATATCATTAGCATTTGCTGAAATAACAAAACGGTACAGATTTAATGATTAATAATTCGGTGATTATACATTATTCATTTAATAACACTTTAGTATCGTTATAGAGGCTACTTGTGAGCAAATCCACGAATAAATTCCCACAAAGGATTGCATAGTAATTTCACACTATGATCGACTATTGCCACCTTAATCTCTCATTCGTTTCACTGATTCTATCATTTTAAATCTATATAATCTAGAAGATTTGCTGGTATAGAATGCACTTTCTACGATTAATACTAATAGAACAATCGCCCTGAACATCTGGGCGTCTTAACGACTTTGCTATGTGATCAAAACATCATCAAAGTATACCACCACAAAATTCCAATGCATGGCTTGGCTGATATGATTCTGAACTAAAAGTGTTAGGGCATCGATAGTCCAAATGGCATCACCATCCACTCATGTAGTCCATCCGTTTTAAAGGTCAGCCCATTCATCTCCTTCCTCATACGAATTTGATGGTATCCACTCCTCAAATCAATTTGGAAGTACGGACGCACCATAAAGTCGATCCAAAGCAATCACTGAGCCTCGAAAACGGGAAATCGAGTATTCAATAGTAATCTTGTTGAGCAACTCATCAACTTGTCTTGTAAGCTCTTCTGTTCTTAGGACTCATCCTATAGGCCTACTTATTGGGCAAAAATGGTGATCCGGTACGAGGTCTATTTGATGGTTAATATCTCATATAGGGGGCAACCTATGGAATTCCTCAGTACATCAAAATGTACCGCCATAATTGGCCTCTACTTTGGGATCTCCTTCCTCACTTCTTCTGGCTTTCTTCCCTAATAGCAAATCCAAGGGCCATTACATCTGAACCAGCCTCTCGATTTCTTTCTCCAACTCGGATTTGACAACAAAGAATTTTGTCACTGTTTGGAGGTCGGAGCACTGCTGGCTTCAATCTGGGTTAAGACAATTTTGTGGCCATCCCTGCGGAATGTGTTCTTGAAGCCATCATAAATGACCTCCTATCATATTGCCATGGCCTCCTAAGTAGCAAGTGACAAAACATCCATTGGAACAACATCACACCATACCTGGCCCGTAGTGCTTTCCAATTGTAAAAGAGACAAGGCACCTATGCTTACCTTAATATCACTACCCTCTCTCGAAGCGCCTAAGTTTAGGGTTTTGATGTGGATCCTCAAATCAAGCTGCACCATCTCCAAGGAAACACAATTTCGGTGCCCCAACACTATCAATAATAACCAAACAAACTCCCCGTCCTTAGATGTGCACTTTGTGTGAAAGACATTGATCCAACCAATTCTCCCACTAGCACCGCCTCATCTTATGACTCCTTGAACAACTAAGGAAGTCCTGCTGGCTCGGCATAGTAAGTCTATCCTTATCTTCATGGTCGATTCTCCAATTGCCTCTTCGACATCTTCTTCTCATCTCTTCATATTTTCAATTAGGGCAACCACTCGTCTGCTAGGACATTCGTGTCTATATGCCCAAATCCGTGGCATTTAAAGCACCGTCGATCAGAGGTAGACTCTTGTCGTGGTCAGGCACTCACCTTTGCTTGAGGTAGTGGCTTTAAGGGGTGGTTTTAGCACTACTAGGGACCCCTTGAAGTCGAATTCTCGAGCAAATCCTTCTTTAACCGACTAGAAAAACTCATACCTGTTTTCAGCCTCAACTTTAAGCGCAAGCTTTATCACATCTTGAAGAGTATTATATGGTCGTAATCACCGCTTGTAATTTCAACTCAAACCAAAGAAGGTAAAGGGCTAGTGGATCGCTCCTCGCCTCTTGCAAGTCCTCTTCGATCATCACCCTTTTCAAACTCAAATTAATACTTCTCCACAATGATTATGTCAGCTTTCAAATTTGAATTTTGAGGTGATATTCATGATAGTGGAAGGGGAAGATACTTTTAGTTCTTTCTTCATCTTTTTCCCAAGTTTCAATCTTCTCTTGTCATCTCTCCACCGTCTCTTTAAATTTTCTCCCACCAAAAAAGAAGCATTCTCACAAGATCTCGATAGCCACCAACTTCACCCCGTCTCTGGGATCATAATATCTAAAGACACGCTCGACTATTAAGCTAATCCAAGAAGTCATCGCATGCATTCTTCTTCAAATTCTGGACAAACTTTGGATTGAATCTTGTAAAATTCATCGGTTTATTACGTCACACCTCATCATCTTCACATCTTCTTCATCATACCTTAATGTTAAACAGCATCTACGCTCATAATCCAGATCCATGAAGGCACGGCTCCTCTGTCAAATCATCTTCACCTTCAACATATCTGTCATAGTATCTATCATTGATGTTATCCGCCAGAGACGCGAAACGCGCGATTCAGATTTAAAATATTACGTTGGTGATTGAGAACCATTTGAACCTATTTAGACCTTGTTCCAATCATAATATTTAGTTTATGATCATCATCATCCTGAGTCCACATCATCGATAATGGGAATTCAGATGATGATCCGCAAGTCAGGTCGCGTATGGTCAGTGTCTTCTCAACAAATAGTCATAATCAATCTTCAAGATTTGCCACAGTTAATCTCATGGTACATATATACAAAGCCATAGCATTTGTAAAAGTAAAACAAGATTTATCTATTGAGGTTTAAAACATGATTTATAAGTTTAGAGAATATTGATATATGAAACAGATTCTGAACAGAGTACATTAATGTTTAATGGTGTCTTATCCACTGCAAGATAGTTAATTAGAGAATACGCTTCATGGTCCAATTATGATCAATGATCGATAATACTGAAAAGACTTCACAACTTATGAACCATCTGAAGAGTCACTAATCGTCCTATAATCCACCCAAGAGATAAGGAGAACAAAGAGAGAACTAAAAGAGAAAAAACCAAAATATTATTAAACTCGAATCGATTGTCAAAAGACTACATTAGGGGTATATATCTCATACTTTCTAAATCAAAAACAACTTCTACTTAACTAGAAAAGAAACTTTCTAAATTACAAAGAACAACTTCTACTTTAACTGAAAAGAAACTTTCTAAATTACAAAAAGTAACTCCTAAAAGAAAACTTTCTAAAATAAATATAAAAACTTTCTGTAAAAATAAATAAACCAAATCTTCTCCTAAAATAAATAGTACAAAACCCTCTAAATAAATAGTTAATCTTTCCTACTTTAGAAGTTTATTTTTATTTATTTTAGATCCTTTTTTTTTTTTTTTTTTAAAAAAATCTTCCTAAAATAAATAAAGCAAACTTCCTTTCTAAAATTAATATGCTCTACACTGTGGGTTTGTCCAAGTTCGACCACGTTTTTTGCCTTCCAAGGCCCAAATGAGGTCCAAAAAAGAGAGTTTTCACATGTATTCAATGCTGCCTTGACCTCCTAATCCAATTCTTCAATAATTAGGGTTGAATTCTAATGTTCCTAGATGTTTATAGAAGCTCCCGCATCATACCTGCTCCTGGGCCTAGGTTCTCTCAGCCCGTTCACCTTCTCAAGTGATTACAGAGGAAACTCGATTATGGGCTCGCTTTCCCAGGATTTTTAAAACGAAGTGGATGCTTGATTCTCGACGGGGATTCGCTTGTTCGATTCTGGATCGTTGCCCCTCCGAGTTGATCGGTTTGCGTTTCCCCTCTGGGTACCAAAATCATCCAAAGATATTCAGGGTTCTCTCAAGAGAGAGGGTTCTGGCCGCATATAGCCGCCGGGTCAGACTTGTTTAAAAGAAGCCATCAGACGTAGCTTGTCTCTGATCAGCTATGCGTATTGAATTCACTGGCTATGGTCGGATTTCTGCCTAAGCTGAAAGGACAAGGAAGGTCATTTTGGCCATCACAAGCTGGTTTGCCTATGGTGTCAAATTGGTGTTTGGGCCGCTTGCTTATCATCGGGGGTTTCAGACTTCTTTCCGAGAGTGGCATCCGTGCTAGTATTAGCAGCTTGGCTGTTTGTGCCCTGCAAAGGGCTATGTGGTTTCTCTTGGGATGGTTCTTTAGTCGATTGTTGTTTGTGCTCCTCGGTAGTGAGCTTTGTCTATTTTGGGGTTTCTCGGGGTTGCCTACGCCCGGCCGCGGGCTGGGTTTATGGCTCGTCTCCTGCCCTGGGTGTGGGCTTGTTTATCTGTAGGTTTGCAAGGTTGGCCTGTATGTGGGGTCTGGTATGTAGTTTGTCTATGCTATGCCCGATGTGTGGGCTTGGTTTATTTGGTTGGTTTCACCATTGGCATTTTGTTGGTTAGACGAGCCGATGCTCCTTTCCTATGTTTATAGGGAGGTGCCGTCCGTTTTTCTGCTTCTCTAGCTTGGCTTCGTACTTGCTGCTTGTGGGCATTGCCCTTTTGGTAATAAATTCTTAATTATCCAAAAAAAAAAAAAAATTTCCATTAGATCATCAAATGGCATGGTGCATAGAAAACACATTGCATGTAATCCCAAAGTCTCGAAGAAGGTTAGGTCCTGGCCTAAAAGTTCTAGAAAATATGGAAACAACCACATTGGCACAAACCATAAAGTGCCACCAACTCGATGAAAAGGCTCATCAGACACATATTTTCTCATGGCTTGATAAACTGAGGTCAACAGTATAGTGCCTATTGCAAAAAGGCGACCAACAGCAACTGCTTACCAACGGAAGATACTCCATGGATGTTTTCTAGTGGTGGGGAAAAATACATATCTGAACAAAAGAACCCACAAAACCTAACATTTCAGCGAACTTAGTTACATCATACATTTCTTTGATAGTGGCGTAGCAATGGTCTAAGTGGTAGAAGAAACCTCAATAGCTAGGAGGGATGAATCTTGATCATCAAGTAAACACAATGCATTCGCACTGATGTGCAATCCCGCGAGAATAGTAACATCCCTTGGGCTGCAATGGAAACATGAATCGTGCAGAAAGAAGGAGTTGACACCCGGACTAGAACTTCAATGCCACACCATCAATTCTGCCACCAAGAAAGGTGTTTATAATGGTAAGTCCACAACCCGCTTCAACTCTAAGATGTTCTCTCTAAAACTTAGGAAACAACCCGGCCAACCCATGCTACCCACCATTCGAGCCCTTTGGCCATGACTTGATGGGTCTCACTCATAGTCGAGTTTTTCCCACGAAGTAATTCCGTTGTCGAGTCTAATGGAAAGGGAAAGGAGGCGGAAAGGTAAACACTTCTCCAATGAAATGTGCAATATTTATAGAGGAGGTGTCATCCGCTTTTCATTTCGTCATGGGCCTCTCGGCCCTGCTCATTGTATTCTTGGTTATATTGCCCCTTTGGTACAAATTCCCACTATCCAAAAAAAAGAAATGTGCAATATCCAACCCAAGCAAAGGAAGAAGAGAAATGGTACTATAAGGCAATGTGGGTATTAAACCCAGTATAGCTTAAGGAAAAGACAAGGGGAAAATAAGGACATATTGTAGTGGGATTGAACCTAAGAAAGCCATGAGTTTAAAGCCAGAGATGCCTACAACAAATAAGTCCAAGGAAAAACAAAAAGTGTTAGAATTCCAGATATAGGGCCGAAAATTTCAAGTTTATGGCCACAAAGCCGAAAATGGAAAATTTTAGGCCGCAAGGCCAAAACTGCTTTACACCCAATTAGAATAGTTTCTTTTTTTTTTAGATAATTAAGCGTTTATTTCCAAAAGGCAAAGCCCCACCACCAAAGAATACACGAGCTCAAGGCCCAAATTAGAAAACTTACAATCCTCCCTGGAAACTAAGAGAAGGCAACACCAAACGACCAACAACAATCAAGGACAACAAACAAAATCAACACCCACCCACACATCCCTAGCAGTAGACACCACACCCCAAAGCCCCCACAACCCAAGCATGCAACCAAGCCCAACAAAGACTAGGACCCAACCAAAGATCGAAAAACCCATCAATCAACAAAATGAAACACCAATACCAAGAATATTAAGAGGAAGGACCATCTCTAAGCCACATAGCTCAAGGTTTCACTGGATTATCCACCACCTTGTGGAAACTTGAGATTCTCAACCTAACATCATTACAAATGATATGAAAAATAGCATCAGTTGGAGAATAGATGTTCTCATAGATTCTACTATTCCGTTGTCTCCACAAGTGATAAATGGTAGCGCCCCACGCAATCCTCTTGGTGATAGAACAAAAGGATTTCCCTTTAGTAGCAATTACCCATAAGAACTCATTCTCAACCAAATACCAGCAGTGAATTGGCAACCAAAAAACAAGTGATTCCTGTCTTCGACATTAGCCCGGCAAAAAACACAAGACATAGAGTTGATCATGCCCCACCTGAGAAGCTTGTCTTGCATAACCAATCTATCCTGGATGGCCATCCAACAATAAATGCACGCCGATAATGCGGATACCATATCAGATAAAGGTCGTACGACCACCCGCTTTGGTCTAAAATTGTTCCAAGTCGAAGTTAATAAAGTAAATCCCAAAGGGGAGCAAGTGTCCACGAGATAATATCCTCTAGTGTCATCAAGGCGATAGTCAGGTACAACTATTCTGATAGCAATAAGGTCGGCAAGAGTTCGCACTCACAATCATCTACCATCATCAATAACCTCAGCTACACGAGCTGCTTATTATGGGAACAACCCGAATCATATATGATTCGATCTCCATAGCATAGCTGAGGGACCAACCTGTTCCGTGAATCATGCCATAAAAAAGTCCCTCGTGCCATTGTGCACCTTGTGCTTGATGAAGGGGTCTGATCCTATCTCTCAACCGAGCAATTTTCACACTCACGAGCAACCTAAGGGGGATTTTAGCACACCACAGCCCCGCCTGGGCCAGTTTCCCCAAGGCAGAAAGTACCACCCCAGTAGAATGATTGTGAGAATTACCTTTGAATCGCTGTAGACAAGGTGTTAGGAATGCCACACATGGGGCCGAAATTTCAAGTGTATAATACAAAGTCGAAATGGCAAATTTTAGTCGCAATAAAACGGTTTTACATCTAATTAGTAGTTTCCTGCGTAAAGCAATTTACTTAGAATATTAGAGAATACCTTGAATCATTTTCGTGGGTAGACAAATCGAAAAGATTTTTTAGTGGGTAAGCTAGAACCTGTGGGAAAAGAATGTGAAGATAAGCAAATTTCCCAAGATGGTCTTGTTGGAAAAAGGTTCCAAAGAAAATCATTTTTGCATGAAAAAGACAATTAACCACCAATGCCAAAATATTTTTCTTTTATCTACATAGAAATTTTCGACATGGTTTCTACTACCGAATAATCTTTCTTTTCCTCAACACAATTTCAAAACAAGAAACATACTCAATTTGTTATATCAAGAAGAATAAAACTATTTACTTGAAGAAGAAACTTGGCAAGCTGAAGATCTGATTCAAAGAGATAGAGACACAAGGAGAAGCAGCGTCAAGTTGCTACGAGTTTGAAAAATTGAAAGTCGACCTTGGAGCGGTGTTGAATCACCACGAATTCGAAGAAATGAATGTGTACAAAGGAATAGCGGTAAGACGATTAGGGACGATGATAGGATGAACAGCAGAGGGAGATCCAAAGTTAGTAGTACTAGTAGCAAAATCAGCAATAAGGGTAGCGATGTCAGGTTTCGTTAGCCGGAGAAATCAATGTGAGTAGTAGCGAGGGAGTTCAGCGGTCGAAAAGATTGAAGCTTGAGCCCGATGATCATAAAAAAAAAATGGGAACTTGCAATGGTTGGAACGACAACAACTAAAATGGTAGATACAAGTTGTGGAAAAGGAGTGATCCGAATCGACCTCAGAGTACCGATGGAGGTCAGACAACGAAAAATTCCAGCTAGCAAAGAAGAAGACGATCGACGTAAGAAGTGAAAGTAAAGGATAACGCCAATAGTTCACAACTGCGCATACAACAATGACAAAGCAAAGGATGTGTGTGTATTTTTATACTTATTTATGCCTCTCTACCCACCTATCTTTTGCATGTTTTGAAGGTGTTTTTAAGGCTTTTAATGTCAATTTCTATCATTTTTTGGCCTTAGGTACACTTGGAAGCAAAAGGAGAAACAACGATCAAGATGTCACGACATGTAGCAACTCTTTCGAGTTTTTAGCCTATGGAATGATCTCAAGTGGCTCTAATCTTGACTTAGATGAATTCTATACTTCCCAAGCTTTCCAACGAGCTTCAAGATTTGTTCAACTTGAGTTCGCACGAGAAAGTTATAGCGCTGTGTTCAGAGAAGAAATCGTAAAAGCTGAAATGGGAGATATGGCCCAGGACGCCCAAACGATATCCCATAGGCATGGTGCCATGGCACCCAGAACATAAATATTTTGACAGTTTTGGCCTAATTACCCTTAATGAGGTCCAATTGACATGAGATTTAGTATTTAAGCCACCATTAGAGTTTTTAAATATGGGGAGAATCTTTAGAGACAACTTGGGGATGATTGAGGATGGTTCTTGAAGCCTCTCCAACGAGAGATCCGAGGGAGATGACAACAACTCTTCATCAAAACCTAGATTTTATTCTTCTCTTCTTTATGTTTTCCTTTGTATTTTTGTTTTATTCTCTTCTTTACGATGTTCTAAGTTATTTTTCTAGAGCTACGATGTAGCTAATTCATGAATAATGGTTTAAGGGTTTGATTTTTAATTCAATGACAATCGTTTTCTTATATATTGAATATTTCATTCAATTTTCATTACTTCTGAATAATTGATCACTATTGGCATGTTCTTGCAATTGATTTGAGACTAAGAAATAATAATCAATTGGGATTGTCGATGGAATATCATGTGAATGTCATAGAATAGAGATATTTATGGTTTGCATGTGGTTTATTGAATTTCTAGGCTTACTGCATTCTAGAAATCTAGGTCTGAGGTAGAGATACAATATAACTTGTTTGCGGAATAGATTCTTGATGCTTGAGAAAAATTAACAATTGCATTTGATAAATCTACCATTAATATAAGATTTGGTGTCATTTGGGATTATATTAACCCTCCATTAGGGATTGATTTTTGGTGAACCCATAACCCTTAGTTTTACTATTTCTGTAATTTTAATTTGTCTTGATAATTTAGGAGTTTCCTTTAAGGTGCTTAGTCCATATAATTAGAATCTCAAATCCATATTTTTAACATCCAAACAAAGTTAGAGTTAGATTAGATTAATATTTGATAGGCACTATGTGGGATCGACACTCTGTTTACCACTTTATTACTTGTTTACAATGCATGCACTTGCACGTATGAAAGAATACATCAAGCAGCACGCCACTCTCTTCCTTGTAGTGGTTTCCTACTCCAACGTATGGTGCCAACCTTCTTCCTCAACAAATGATCGACTGAGCATATGTGTCGCGCAAGAGATGCAACTGCTAGGTATGGAAGACGAGGTGTAGAGTCGACTTTGGGTCTTATGTTGGAGATAGGCCCAAGGAGAATATTTTTTAGGCTATTAATACATACAATATGGCCCTCGGGCCACAATGTATGTAGGGGGCAATTGTGTATACCCAAAATAAATTTGGCTTGACCTAATGTGGATTTAGACTTGAGCATAGGCTCATGGTAAAAAATCCAAATGAAATAACCCTAAACCCATTTAGTAAGCCCATGTAACAAGGCCCAAGGGTATTTCTTAAAATTTTAATTTTTTGAGAATTTAAAAATGGAGGACTATGAGACTTTTTCTCAAAGTCAGAATATGGCAAGAGGATGTGAGCAGTTATTTGAAAACTTGAGGAACAAGCCTCCCTAATGGAGACGTGGGCACTTGAGGAAGTGGGATAGTGGAGAAAAGTGAGGAAGTAGAGAATCCCAGCAGCTTATTCAAATCGACCAAGAATCAACCAATCAATCAATCAATCGACTCAACAAGCAACAATCTACTTAAACATTTTTTAGTTTTTCAATTAACTTTCATTAATTTCAGCATTCTATTTCCAAGTTCTAGCCAATTTTCTTCTATTTTCTTCATTACTTTGTTGATATGTTCATTCTTAGTGCAACCAAATATTTCTCGAGCTTTCATTCCTACATTTTTTTCATTCTTACGGCATTATCTACTTAGATTCTAGGAAACTGTCAAGTGAAAAAGGGAACTTGCTTTGTTTGATTAAGAAGTTTGATTTTTCGGTGAAGTCTCAGTTTGAAAACACTTTAATTTCCCGGTACGTCCGCAATCGTAAGCTTTTATTTTGTATGTTAGAGTGAAAGTCACAAAATCACCACAACTGATGCAGGAGCATCTGTAAACACACCAAACATTGGGAATTCAGCCCTAATTATTGAAGAATTGGATTGGGGAGGTCAAGACGCATTGAATACATGTGAAAACCCTGACCTCATTCAGCCTTGGAAGGCAAAAAACGTGGTCGACTCGGGACAAACCCCATGTGGAGTCGCCATATTTATTTTAGAAAGTTTGCTCTATTTATTTTAGAAAGTTTGCTTTATTTTATTCTAGAAAGTTTGCTTTATTTATTTTAGAGTTTGTTTCATTTATTTTAGGAAGATTTACTTATTTATTTTAGAAAGTTTTCAGAGTCACGCTTTTTGTAATCTGTGTTTCTTTCCTAGTTAAAGTTGTAAGTTGTTTTTTGTAATTTAGAAGTTCTTCCCAGTTAAAGTAGGAAGTTGCTTTTTTGATTTAAAGCACAACTACATACCCCCACGTAGTCTTTCACAATTCAAATGCTTTTAAGAGCTTCTTGTTTCTATCTCAGGATTCCCTTGGGGACCCAGTTCGTGGCTTCTCATACTGTGGATTCTCGCAAGTCGTCCTGCTTATCAATCACCCGTCCAAGGTTGATTGTGGCGCCTTCACTTCATCATCCATCTTGTGTGATCAAGCCATTAAACTGTGGCAACTACTCTCAGCAAACTCTACTTTCCATCACCATCTCATCTTTTCTCTAAACTTTCCATAACCATATTTTTCAACCTCAACCCAAAACTTTCCAAATCTTGTTCCATACTACCAAAACCTTCCTAAAATACCCCTTTCCTTATATACCATAAATTCACCTTTCTTAACTTAGAAAATCTCCAAAATTCGTCCATAACCTATTTTGGCCCAAGAAAACTACCCCAAACTCATATTTTGACTTACCTAAACTTCTGGATCATCCATCACGGTCCCAACCTTGCATCAACAACACAAATATTTCATACTTAGTAATACATGTAGACCCACATTTTAGAAAAATTTCCAATAGCCTAATTTTTTTTTTTGGATAAGTAAGCGTTTATTTCCAAAAGGCAAAGCCCCACAACCAAAGAATACACGAGCCCAAGGCCCAAAATAAAGAAAAACTAGGGACAGAACTCCTCCTTAAAACTATGAGAAGGCAATGCTCAAAACAACCAACAACAACCAAAGACAACAAAACAAAAAAATCAAACACCCACCCACAACCCGGGCAGAGAAACCACACCCCAAAGCCCAGCCCCAACCCGGGCTAAGACACCCCTTGTGCCCAACACGTACAAGGACCCAACCAAAGAATCTTAAACCATCAATCAACCACATGAAACACCAACACACAAGAATATTAAGAGGGGAGGACCATCTCTCACACATACCGTTTCACCTGGATTATCCACCACCTGAAACTTGAGATTCTCACCACATCAATACAAATGAGATGGAAATAGCATCTGGAGAATAGATGTTCATAGATTTTACTATTCCGTTGTCTCCACAAGTGATATATGCAGAAGACTTCACGCAATCCTCTTGCATGATAGAACAAGCGATTTCCTTTAAAGAGCTTGGCTACCCATGCTAACTCATTCTCCCAATTC